>BQNB010094915.1:0-16009 GCA_026074375.1 Tanacetum coccineum
TTGCCCGTCATAATTGCTAAAGACTTAAGTGTCGAGGAAAAAGCCGCTCTCATAAAGGTTTTGAAGTCACACAAGCGAGGCTTGGAAACTCTCTGACATTAAGGGTATTAACCTGGAATTTTGTACTCACAAGATTTTTATGGAAGAGGACTACAAACTGGTTCAACACCAAAGACGGGTGAATCTAAAAATCCATGATGTCATCAAAAACGAGGTTGAAAAACTTCTTGACCCCGAATTAATTTACCCGTTCTCGGATAGTCCTTGGGTAAGCCCCGTACATTGCGTACCAAAAAAGGTGGCTTTACCATTGTTAAAAATGATGGCGTGTATGCATTGACTACCGAAAGTTAAATGAAGCCACCCGTAAAGACCACTTTCCACTACCGTTTATGGATCAAATGCTCGAGAGATTAGCGGGAAACGAGTACTATTGTTTTCTCGATGGTTTCTCGGGTTACTTTCAAATTCCCATCGACCCTCATGATCAAGAAAAGACAACATTCACGTGTCCTTATGGAACGTTCGCCTACCGTCGCATGCCTTTCGGCTTATGCAATGCACCAGGCACGTTCCAAAGGTGTATGATGGCTATCTTTCATGATATGATCGAAAAAATGATGGAAGTCTTCATGGACGACTTCTCGGTCTTTGGGAATTCATTCAGAAATTGCCTCTCTCGTGTAGACAAGATGCTTCAAAGGTGCGAAGACACCAATCTTTGTCTAAATTAGGAAAAGAGTCATTTTATGGTTAAGGAAGGCATTGTCCTTGGCCATAAGATTTCCAAAAATGGGATTGAGGTCGATAAAGCCAAAGTCGATGTGATTGCTAAGTTACCTCATCCCACCACCGTCAAGGGTGTTCGGAGTTTTCTCGGTCATGCCGGTTTCTACCGACGGTTCATTAAGGATTTTTCCAAAATTTCCTGACCGATGACTCATCTTCTTGAGAAAAATACTCCGTTCATCTTCTCCAATGAATGTATTCAAGCTTTTGAAACGTTAAAGAAAAAACTTACCGAAGCTCCAATCTTGATTGCCCCCGACTGGGACCTACCCTTTGAGCTTATGTGCGATGCAAGCGACTTTGCCATAGGTGCAGTCTTGGGGCAACGTCATGAAAAACATTTTAGGCCTATACACTATGCTAGTAAAACAATGAACGAGGCGGAATCGCATTACACCATGACAGAGAAAGAAATGTTAGCCGTGGTGTATGCCTTCGAAAAATTCCGATCTTACCTCATCTTGAACAAAAGCATTGTGTATACGGATCATTCCGCCCTAAAATATCTCTTTGCTAAAAAAGATTCCAAGGCGAGATTGCTCCGGTGGGTTCTCCTCCTTCAAGAGTTCAAATTCAAAGTAATTGACACAAAAGGAGCCGAGAATCTCGCGGCCGATCATCTTTCCCGATTAGAAAATCCTTATGAAAATGTGCTCGACCCAAAGGAGATAAATGAAAAGTTTCCTCTCGAGACACTTAATATGGTGACTTTTCGTGGTAACTCTAGTACCCCGTGGTTTGCCAATTATGCAAATTACCACGCGGGGAATTTCATTGTTAAAGGGATGTCGTCCTAACAAAAGAACAAGTTTTTCAAAGATATTAAACACTACTTTTGGGAAGGCCCCTTCTTGTTCAAAATATGTGTGGATCAAGTGATCCGGCGGTGTGTTGCAGGCCAAAAAGCTTTTGATATCCTCAAAGCTTGCCATAGTGGACCCATCGAGGGACATTACGGTGCCAACTACACCGCCAAAAAGATTTTTGACTCAGGATTTTATTGGCCCACAATTTACCTAGATGCCCATGACTTGGTCACCCGATGTGACACTTGTCAGCATTAAGGAAAATTTTTGCAACGTGATGAAATGCCTCAAAATTCTATCCAAGTTTGCAAAATATTTGACCCGTGGGGCATCGATTTCATGGGGCCATTACCGTCTTCACCAGGGAACAAATATATACTCGTGGCTGTCGACTATTTGTCAAAATGGGTTGAAGCGAAAGCGCTCCCCACCAACGACGCCCGAGTTGTTTGCAAATTTCTTAAATCTCTCTTCGCCCGATTCGGTGCCCCTCGTGCTATCATAAGTGATCGCGGAACCCATTTTTGCAATGACCAGTTTGCAAAGGTCATGCTTAAATACGGAGTTACTCACCGTCTCTCCACCGCGTATCACCCACAAACAAGTGGGCAAGTTGAGGTATCCAATCGTGGCTTGAAATGAATACTTGAAAGGACCGTAGGAGAGAACCGTGCCTTTTGGTCGGATAAACTAGATGATGCACTTTAGGCCTTCCGTACCGCTTACAAAACACCCATCGGGTGTACCCCATACAAGCTCGTGTACGGAAAGGCATGTCATCTACCGATCGAGCTCGAGCACAAAGCCTACTGGGCCTTGAAGCATGCAAACTTTGACCTTTCGACCACGGGTGATCACCAACTTCATATTTAAGAATCTTGATTCGTTTATGCAAATTCTCGTGGACATCAATGGACTCCCTTTTAACTTTCTCAATTTCAGTAGTTAAATCATCATTCATAGAATCCAAACACATCAACACACACTTTTCAACATCATGCTCGAGTGTTGCTTCCAAGAGTTGATTTTTTAAAATCTCATTTTGTTTCCATGTTGCATTAAGATCACTTTCCATTGATTTAAAAACATCCATCATTGCTTTTACTTCTTCTGGAAACTCTTTTTGAAGAATTTTAAAAATCGAATGCAAGTAATTAAGAATTGGTTTCACCTCTTTACAACAAAATTCATGTAAAAGTGTTTCCTCTCGACTCTGGAACTAAATAATTAGTAGAGTTATTTATGTTTCCAAAGAGAATATCACGTGCAACAACTTTTTGAATTCATTTTCCATCTTGTGAAACTGTATTATCAGTTTACTTGAACTTGGCATTGTTACAGGAGGTGAAATTGATGTACATGCATTTAAAGGAGTTTCAAAAGTCATAGAAACAGATGAAAAATATTTTTGTTAAGTAGATAGTTCTACTCGTAGAACAAAAGTTTCGTAAAGATCGTTTAATTTCCCATAATTAATTGGAAGAAATTTTTTTTCTCAATAGCAATTGGATCTTTCAATTTCTTTTCCATTTTGACTGAACTTGGTTTGCATATCAATGTATTTTTCCAGGTATCCCCCATAAACATTCTCATGCATCTTTGGAACTTTGCTACAGTTTTTGATGCATTCATACAACTTAGGATTCTAAGAAATTGCTTTCTTGAGCGTAATAGGATTTTCATATCCCAAACCATGTTTTAATTGTAGGTCATAAACCGACAAAGGTTTTGGTCTAAGCATGAACAATGCATGCACAGAGTTACTCATTTTTATAACCACATTTTCATTCTTTTTAAGCTTAGCTTCCAAATTCAAAACATCAGTGAAAACGTGATTTAGATGATCGTTCTTATAAGTCAAGTCAGACCCAAAAAGTCAAAGATTGACATCGTCATTCTAAATTCGAAAATTCTCGGATGTTACACAAATAATCTTTTTCTTTTTCCATAGCTCTAATTTCATCCCTATCATGAATAAATTGATTTTGGAATTCAGTTGCAATTCGTTTTGCTCGATCATCAGCCTTGATGAATTCTTTATAAAAATTGGTTTTGTTTTCTTTTGTTATTTCAAAACCCGAACCTTTTTCTTATATTGCTCAAGCTGTTTGGTTAACTCAATATTTTGTTGTTTAACCTTTTTAACAATTATTTGTTGCTTCTCAGCTTCTTTGTAAGCAGTTATGGCTAATTGTTCTAATTAATTATTATATGAATCATGAGCATTTTTATCGTGTTCAACACTGCCACTATTAACTTCCATATTTGGATCATCAAATATGATATCACTATTAATTTGATCATCTCTAATTGTAGAGTTAATAATTTTAGGTTGCTCATGATATGTTTGTTCATGATTACTGTCTAAGAATAACGGATTCATGTAGCTTGTTGATGGTGTTTGTACCACACTAATGAATGTAGAATCATAGCTTGGTCCTTCGTTAGAATCAATGTTTGCTAGTTTAATTATGGCCATCATGCATATGTTCGCACTCAATTCCTTAATCTTATCCATTTGAGCAGCATCAGCAATAAGAAAATCATTATGTTAATTGGAAAGAATAACCCCAAACTCATGAAGTCCTTAGAATCCCAAACTCATGGCTTTGGATAATTACGAGCATAGTGACCTTTCTCACTGCAATTGTAGCACTGAACATTTATGACATTTCCTGTGGAAGAAGTTCAAAGATTTATTTGTACATTCCTAGTCTCTTTTTAAACATTGTTACCCTCAACAAATTCTTCTTGAACATTATACGAGCGTCTTGCAATTCTACCATCATTTCCAACATTTCTGCTTTAAATATTTACTCTGTTAGCTTGCACAACAGCTTGATTTCTTGTGTTTGAAGATGAACGATGTCGGTTGTTTGTTGGAGTAGAATAACGCTGAGTGTGTAACCTTCGCTCCTTTTGTGTTCTGAATATTTCATTTTTAGTCCTTTGACTACTTGACGTTTGTCAGTTTATTCAGATTTTGTACCGTATTAAAGGTGGTAATTTTATGAGAATTGTGGTAATTTATGGTTTATTGTGAATAATAGCCTTTTTAGAGGTTATTATTATGTTAGTTAAGTTCCATGTGGTTGACCCGTGAAATTTGAGAAATGTCGAAAACGAGTCTCGACGCGTCTGTTAATGTCCAGAAGAGATTTTGGAGAGTATGTGGTGTAAATATATCGTGTAAATACTCTAGGTTATTGGAAAAGTATTTTTAAAGTGAATAAAAATACTAATTAACTTTAGAAAATATTTTACGATCGAGTTATCGAGTTTTTAAGTGATCCCGACACGAAAGGAAGTCCCCAAACCCCCTCTTAGATGCCTATCCGGTTCGAACTCTAAAGGGAACAAGAATGCTTGTTTTTAGCTCTTGTGTCCACCCTTGGTACAAATCCCTTTTGTTTGATACCAAAACACACATAATTCATTCTTTCAAAAATCAAAAACTCCTCTTTCTCTCTTGCTCTCTTGTGTCTGATCTAAGCCAACACAAACACACACTTCAATTTTGAAATTTGATCAAAAACATGAGAATTTAAGTACTTACGGGTTGATTCTAGTGTTCAGGTATTCATTAAAACAACATTTGGGTTGTCTGGTTCGTGTTGAAATCTATATTTTGAAGACTTTCCTTGTAAGTTTTTAAATTTAAATTTAGTTTGTCCTTTTGGGATTATATTGATGCATAGATGTTAGTTGTACAAGTTGATCGTCGTAAAAAGTGATTTTTGAAAACGAAACGAATAAAAAGGGGTGTTTGGTTGCGTCGCACATAAAAAGAAACAAGGAGGGTTTTGTAGTTTTGATGTTGTGGTCTTGATGGTTGAAAAACATATATTACTAGATAGCTTATTTTGTATAGTAGCTTGTATAGCTTATTTTGTGGGCTTTTCGTGGCTTATTTTGAGCTTATATACTCGCGGCTTATTAAAGAAACACAAGGGATGTGTTTTTGGTTATTTGCTTTATATTGCGTATATTCGCGGACTATTTTTGTGGCTTACAATGTTAACCGAATATGTATCGTAGCTTATTAAGCTTATTTTAAAGCTTATGGACTAGTTTTTGGTGTTTTTGGGCTCGCGGCCCATTAAGCACAAATAAGTCGTGGCTTATTTGTTGGCTTATTGTGGTCAGGGTTATTTTCTACTTATTAGTATAAGCTTATGTTTATAAATAGGCCTTGGTTTTGGACTTGGATCGGATTTTGGACTTATAAATACCTTAATGGACCCTTATTGGGCCTTAAAGCCCAATAAGCGATATTTAGTCATTTTAAGAGTTTTTGACAAACTTTGGAAAGTGAAATGTATTTGCAAAGTGATATTGAATGTTATTTTGGGAAAATGTTTTAGAAAACGTTTATGATTGAGATTTTTGGAATATTGTTGGAAAAGTGTCGAAAGTTTGAAAAATGTTTGAAATGAAGGTTAAAAACCTTGGAAAACGTTATATAAACGTACGGGTCAGGTCGAAATTTTATAAAAAGTTTATACTTAGAAAATTTTACTTAAGAACATGATTTTTGGTTTTTTAAATAATAAAATATTATTTTATCATTTTATTATTTTAATAAATTCACTATAAGACGAAAAATATAATTTTTCTCAAAACTTCTTTAATATGCTTTTTATGAGTAAACGTTTTATTTTTAACCATATTATGATTATTTTTACGGTAACTAAAGTTACCGAATGGACTTATCGGTATATATTTATAATTATTTATTATAAATAATTACTTATATTACTTATCAATTTTCTTTAAATAGTATAAGTATGTATCGTTGAGATATCGGATTGATGAGATATTTTGGGATGAGACGTCAACCATCACACCACTAAATTGTTATGGGTAATTGTACAACGCATCTAGCCTCTATGCATCAAACGTGAAGACTGTTTTGGAAATGAATAATTAAAATGAGACATTAACTGGACTAGGTCGTGTGCGGACGTCATTGCATTTGCTTGTGTGATTGAGATTTGGCTGCTTAAGACTTGCTCGAGGTGATTTCTCGTAGCCCCATTTTTCTACTATTTTTCCGTTGAGGGAAAATGATACTCAAATGTGTTTTCAACTGCTTTTTATTTGAACAGTGCGAAACGTAGTTTTGTTTTTGGGACAATTATGTGCTTATGATTGCTATGTGAATATATGTGATGTAACTTTACTTGCATGTACTATGTTTGGCATGCAAGGATTGTGATTTTACTATTGTTTTTGACATGGCAAGGGTGATTGGCAAAGATTTGCCATGTCTATTTGTGGTCCTACCATAATATAGTGCTCCAGCTGGTAGGACCTTTAGGTGCGTAAGTGACATATTTTGTTTACATGACTAGCGGGGATGCTAGGGCATGGTGATCGACTAGCGGGTATGCTAGGTCGTGTTTACATGATTAGCAAGGATGCTATGTCATGGGTGATTCACATATATTCATTGTCATATTGCACTATTGTCCACTCTTTTGAGATATTGGCACCGCTTTTAGGTTTAAGGTCAAACCACGAGCTCACCAATAATATTGTTGACGTTTTCGAGTATCATTTTAAGGTGAAGTGAAAAATGAATAGGATGGTGATATGTGATAGCAGGCTTAGGAGTATCCCATAAGGATTTTTCATGTGAAGCCTTGCTTGTTTATTTGTTTGGTTCTTATTATTTAGAAATTTTGGTTTAAGTTTAGATTTGAACCCTTGTGTGGGCATTTGGAATTTGTAAGATATTTTGGGATTTGGTTATGATTTGGGACATCACTCGAGGTTTGTTCGAGGTTGATGGTCTTCGTAACACTTGAAGTTTATGCATTGTAGTTTTCTCTATATTGTATCTTGTGTTATGATTGATCATTATGTTGCATTCCTGAGTTTCCGCCATTGTCGGGGTGTGACAGATTGGTAATCAGAGACAAAGTTATAGAAAACTAGGTGGGTTGGCCTAGCCTATAACCTAAGACCCGTTATTTAGTTGCGTATAGGATTTATGTGTGCGGTGTTCCGCTTTTTTACTTTCGCGTGTTCGTAGTTTGGTGCTTTAGTTATGTCAGTCATTGAGATGTGTAAACTCAATACTCAGTACGACTGGGAAAGGATGCGGATATAAATGCGGTGGCCAACGTAGTTATAAAAGTATCACAACTTACTCGTATTTCACATAAATTGATGCTGACACCATAAGGGGGTATTATGTGCAAAATTATATATATAGTAAGATATTCTATATATATGTTAGTCTTCTTACCTACCTAACATTGCCCATGTTCTCCCTCGTGTGGATAATGCCGCCAAGGATGAGGACCCGAAGTGCTGGCCGGCTTGTGGCCGAATTACGAGGAAGGGGAACGGGTGAATGAGTTGGTAGAGGTGGGAAGGGTAGAGGACCTAGGGGAGGTAATGATGACCGTGTTGACAAATTAAATTGTCAAGGGAATGACCAGAGGGAGGGAGCTAATGTAAATGTAAAGGGAGTCAATGGGGGTGTGGGAAGAGCACCTAACTTCTTGACGATCATTGCCTAACATTTGCAAAACCTCTTACCTGCCATTTTAGCTCAGGTTGGTAACCAAGAAAATGTTATAAATCAAAATGGAAATTTGGTTAATAAGAATGTTCAGGAGAACGTTAGGGATGTGTTAGTGAATGGCAACCAGGTAGGTTGTTCATATAAGGAGTTCTTAGCTTGTAACTCTAAGGAATATGATGGTAAAGGAGGTGATGTAGTTCTTACTCGGTGGATTAAGAAAATGGAGACCGTGCAAGATATGAGTGGTTGTAGTATTAACCAAAAAGTAAAATACACTACTGGTTCATTTGTGGGTAAGGCTTTAACGTGGTGGAACTCCCAGATCCGCACGCTAAGCCGGGAAGTTGTTGTTAGTATGTCATGGAATGACTTTAAGTTTATGATGATAGAAGAGTTTTGTCCTAGTCATGAGATGCAAAAGTTAGAAACTGAGCTATGGAATCATGTTATGGTTGGTGCTGGCCATGCGGCTTATACTGATAGGTTTCATGAGTTGGCTAGGTTAGTTCTACATTTAGTGACTCCTGAAAGTAAGAATATTGAGAGATACGTGTATGGCCTTGCTCTACGGATCTGTGGGATGGTCACAGCAATGGAGCCAAAGACTATGTAGAAGGCTGTGCAGATTTTTGGTGCACTAACCGATGAGGCTGTTAGGAATGGATCAATTAAGAATGTTAAGAAAAGAGGAAATGTGGGGGAACCTAGCAAGGATAATAATGCCAGGGATGATAATAAGAGGACTAGGACTGGAAATGCTTTTTCTACAACCGCAAACCCTGTAGGAAGAGAGAATATGGGTGCTTAGCCTAAGTGTACCACCTACAACTCCTACCATGCACCCGAAGGGCCTTGTCGCACATGCTTCAACTATAACCGCCTGGATCATTTTGCTAAGGATTGTAGAGTTATACCTAGGAATGTGAACCTAGTAAATGTAAGGAACCCAACACCTGCTCGTGGAGCATGCCACGAATGTAGGAGTACGGGGTTCAGGAGGAGGCCGTCCAAACCAAGTTGTTACTAATAACGGGGTTCAGGGTCAAGGAAACCAAAGGAACCAAGCTAGGGGTAGTGCATTCATGTTGGGAGCAGAGGAAGCTCGCTAGGATCCAAACATTATGACGGGTACGTTTACTTTGAACAATCAATTTGCTGCTACCTTATTTTACTCTAGTGCCGACTATAGCTTTGTTTCCACTACTTTTATACCTCTGTTAGGCAAAGAGCCTAGTGAATTAGGTTTGGGATATGAGATTGAGATAGCTAGCGGGCAGCTAGTAGAGATTGATAAGGTTATTAAGGGTTTCAAAATAGAAATCGAGAGTCATGTCTTTGACATCGATTTGATACCATTCGGGCATGGGAGTTTTGATGTGATTAAAGGTATGGATTGGTTGTCTAATCATAAGGCTGAAATAATTTGTCATGAGAAAGTAGTGAGGATACCACTACTAGATGGCAAGGTGCTTAGAGTATTAGGAGAAAGACCTGAAGATAAAGCGAGACTCCTGGTGAGTACTAAGACTAGATATAAGAAACAAGAAGAGATTGTTGTGGTTAAAGATTTTCCCGAGGTATTTTTGGATCATTTATCAAGATTGCCACCTCTTCAAGAATTTTAGTTTCAGGTTGAGTTAATCCTTGAAGCTGTACCGATTGCAAACTCTCCCTATCGTTTGGCACCTTCTGAATTGGAGGAGTTGTCGGGACAACACAAGGAACTCCAGGACAAAGGTTTCATTCGACCAAGCTCATCGCCTTAGGGAGCATCAGTATTGTTTGTGAAGAAGAAAGATGGTTCTTTTAGGACGTGTATTGACTATAGAGAATTGAACAAGTTGACTGTTAAGAATCGTTATCCGCTTCCTAGAATTGATGATCTATTTGACCAACTGCAAGGGTCGTAGATTTTCTCAAAGATAGATCTAAGGTCTAGATACCATCAGCTGAGAGTGCATGAGGATGACATTCCAAAGACTGCGTTTAGAACTCGTTACGGACATTTCGAGTTCATAGTAATGCCTTTTGGTCTGACTAACGTACCAGTGGTATTCATGGATTTGATGAATAGAGTTTGTAGGCCTTATCTTGATAAGTTTGTGATAGTGTTTATAGACGTTATCTTAATCTACTATAAGACGCGGGAAGAGCATGTAGAACACATAAGGTTAGTCTTGGAACTACTCAAGAAGGAGAAACTATATGCTAAGTTTTCTAAGTGTGAATTCTGGCTAAAAGAAGTGCAGTTTCTTGGGCATGTGATAAATGGTAATGGGATTCATGTAGACCCTAGTAAGATCAAAGTTGTTAAGAATTGGAAAGCCCCTAGAACTCCGTCTGAGGTTCATTCGTTCTTAGGATTGGTTGGATATTACCGTAGGTTCATTGAGATCTTTTCTAAGATAGCTAAGTCTCTTACTATCTTGACTTAGACGTGTAAGACTTTTGATTAGGATGAGGAACAAGAATTGGCATTTCAAACTTTAAAAGATAAGTTGTGTAATGCGCCTGTTCTAGATCTCCCCGATGGACCAGAAGACTTTGTGGTATATTGTGATGCGTCCGGGTTAGGACTAGGCTGCGTGTTGATGCAAAGAGGTAAAGTAATAGCATATGCGTCTAGGCAGTTAAAGATTAATGAAAAGAATTATACGACCCATGATTTGGAACTGGGAGCGGTTGTGTTTGCCCTTAAGATTTGGAGACATTATCTGTATGGGACAAAGAGTGTCATCTATACGGATCATAAGAGTCTTCAGCATATCTTTAGTCCGAAAGAGTTGAATATGCGACAGCGTTGCTGGATAGAGTTGTTTAGTGATTATGACTGTGAGATTCGCTACCATCCTGGTAAGGCGAATGTGGTAGCTGATGCCCTACGTAGGAAGGAAAGAGTAAAACCTAAGGGAGTTAGAGCTATGAATATGACCCTTCAGTCGAGTATCAAGGATAGGATACTGGCGGCTCAGAAGGAGGTTGTGGATGAGTCTGTAGGATTGTAGAAAGGTTTGGATGAGATGATAGAACAGGGAAGTAATGGGACTTTGTACTACCTGGATCAAATATGGGTGCCTTTGAAGGGTGATGTGAGAACCCTGATAATGGATGAAGCCTATAAGTCAAAGTATTATGTACACACAAGAGCTGATAAGATGTATTATGACCTTAGAGATAGGTATTGGTGGCCGGGTATGAAGAAGGACATAGCTGTATATGTAAGTAAGTGTTTGACTTATTTAAAGGTTAAGGCTGAACACCAGAGGCCATCCGGCTTGCTGCAGCAAACTGAGATTCCCGAGTGGAAATGGGAAGGAATAGTTATGGATTTTGTGACTAAGTTTCCTAGGACTAGTTGTGGGCATGATACAATTTGGGCCATTGTGGATCGATTGACTAAGTCTGCTTATTTTTTACCTACGTGTGAGGATTATAAGATGGATAGATTGGCTAGATTATATTTGAATGAGATAGTTGCTAGACATGGTGTGCCGATCTCGATCATATCGGATCGTGATAGTCGTTTCACGTCAAGGTTTTGGCAGTCAATGCAAGAGGCATTTGGAACCCGTTTAGACATGAGTACGGCTTACCACCCTCAGACCGATGGTCAGAGTGAGCATACTATTGAGGCTTTAGAAGACATGCTTAGAGCGTGCGTCCTGGACTTTGAGGGAAGTTGGGGTGTTCATCTTCTGTTGGTTGAGTTTTCGTATAACAATAGTTATCATTCTAGTGTGAGATGTGCTCCGTTTGAGGCATTGTATGGTAGAAAGTGTCGTTCGCCAATTATGTGGGATGAGGTTGGAGAAGGTCAGTTGATAGGACCTGAATTATTGCAAGAGACTACTGAGAAGATCTCAAAAATTAAGGATAGGCTTAAGGCTGCATGTGATCGTTAGAAAAGTTTTGCTGATAAGAGGAGGAAGCCTCTAGAGTTTAGTGTAGGTGGCTATGTTTTGCTCAAAGTGTTTCCTTGGAAAGGTGTGGTGCACTTGGGAAGAAAGGGAAACTAGCACCTAGATTTGTTAGACCTTTTGAGATTATTAAGAAAATAGGCCCAGTAGCCTACATGTTAGATTTGCCTGAGAAGCTAGATGGTGTTCATGACACGTTCCACGTGTCGAACCTTAAGAAGTGTTTAGCTGATCCAACAATGCAAGTGCCCTTAGATGAGATCCAAGTTGATGCTAAGTTAAATTTTGTAGAAGAACTTGTGGAGATATTAGAGAAAGAGTTTAAGAAGCAGAAGCGGAGTAGAATTACTGATTCGTCAATAATATATATATAATATATAAGCAAACACTCAACCAATTACCTTTAGCCAAGGATTGGTTAAGAATTCACAAAATAAAATATATATGTAACTGGAAGTATGATTCCCGGGTCGTTAGGTCCCAACAAGGTGTGCAATTGAAAATCGAATGACGAATTGATAATCGATGTTTGAATATTACAAGATTATGATTGGTTTTCTATTTCTACGAGTTAAATATGCAAAAACGATTAAATAGAAACCTAAAAACGAAAGCTATATAACTTAAAACCTAAAACGGGCACGAAAAACGAGGGTCAAAAACCTAAATTACACAATTTAAACCCTAGAATGAATTTTTCACTTAAAATGGGTTCTAAGTGACTAATTTAGCACTCACGAACCAAATTTTTCACTTAGAATGAATTTTTCACTTAAAATGGGTTCAAAGATAAGTAAATACAGATATAAACACGAACTTAATAAGCACTCAGGAACCAAATTTAGCAAATAAGAACAGACAAATAAGCCAGAATAAGCCAATAAGCTTTTTGGCTTAAACTGCAGTCAAAATGGCCAAACAGCCTACTTTTGGCTTAAAATTAAGCCAACTAGAGTAGGAGTTAAGGCTTGGGCTCATAGGGGCTTATTAATTGGCTTATTAGCTATCTAAAAAGGTAAAAAGCTAATGCTTATTAACACAAATAAGCTGAGAAAGATGGGCTTAAACTTGGGCTTTTGCGCCAGGGGAAGACACTAAAACTAACAGCCCAAAAGTGGAAACTATAGGTGGCTTATAAAAAAGCCCTAAACAGACCCTTAAGCACTTTAAGCTAAAAAAAGGAAAAGAGAGAATAAAAGACTTTTAAGGAAAAAGTAATTAAACTCATATTGAACAACTAATGAGCGAAAAATTAACTTGAAAACACAAGTACTAAAACTATTGAGTTGAGTGCCTGCCCAAAGGGCTTTAAGCTGAAAAAGCTTTAATAAGCTAACTTTTTAGACAAAAATAAGCTTAGGTAAGCTAATCTAGCCTAATAAGCAGATATCAATACAAAATAAGCAATTAATTCAGCTTAAACCCTCAAATGAGCAAATGAGCTTATTAGCTCATTACTGCCAATCAAACAGCCCTTGGGTGGCTTTTTGGGCTTAAAAATAAGTTGGCAACTGGTATCCTAAGTCTATGAAAAACAAAAACAGATGGAGTATGCTACCTAATGAGCTTATCTTAGAATTTTTAGAACCTAAGACTTAATTTAACTTAACAAATTTTTAAATTAAAAAGTGACTGATGAAACTAAAAAAAAATAACTTACACAGTTCTTGACAATTCACAAACAACAATTGCAGGCACTCTATTCTTACTACTAATGCACTAAAATACTCAAAATGGACATGAAAGCATGTACTAAGAGCTACCTTAAGACAAAGATCAAAATAAGCAAGTCTAAAAGAGTAAATTACCACAGGTTCAAGTCATAGGTAATTTAGACTTAAATTTTTTGATTTTTCTTATAAAAACTCTTTAAAATTATTTAATAGACCTAATTTAAGCTAAACTAAGCTTACCCGATGACCTTAACCCATACATGACTCCATTTGACCCATTTTGAGACTTGTCCCAAACACCCCTTAGATTTCTGAATTGGCTTTTTAAGCTGAGTTTAGGGTGATTAAGGCCAATGGTCTCAAAAGTAAATACTCATACATGATAAATAAGCATAAATAAGCATATTGAAAAAGAAAATAAGCACGAATAAGCTAAAATTAAGCTAATGCAAGAAAAATAAGCTTAAATGAAAGAAAAAGGACTTACAAGGCTCTTTGCTCTAAACAAGGGCTAATAAGCTATTAAAAGCTTTGTCTACAAGCTCCAGCTTATCAAAGATAAGCTGTTAGTGTCCATAAGCCCATCCATATCCGGCTTTACATACAAATTATAAGCTGTGGTATTTTTTTGGTGGATTTTTTTGATTTTTCTTAACTAAATAGCTTTTTTAGTTTACTTAATGAAAACAGCTTATAAATAAGCT
This sequence comes from Tanacetum coccineum, assembly GCA_026074375.1. Taxonomy (NCBI): domain Eukaryota; kingdom Viridiplantae; phylum Streptophyta; class Magnoliopsida; order Asterales; family Asteraceae; genus Tanacetum; species Tanacetum coccineum. The sequence goes on from BQNB010094915.1 coordinate 14,425, forward strand.
TAATTGAGAGCTTCTTAACTCATTTAAACATTACTTAATAGCTTAACAACTTGGAATTTAAAAACTTGGAATTTAACTCATAAACCTCAAATTCTTTATTAATGCTTTAAAAAATAGTACAATTCTGAAAATAAGCTGATAAAAGCTAAAATGACTGAATGAAAATTACAATTAAACTAAGATTAAGCTAAGATGTGTTAAGATGCCTTCAAGGCTTACAATATCTTTCTATATATACTTAAACTACTAGGGTTTCAGTCTTCAGCTATGTTTCTTTGGTGAGTGCTTCAAGTCTTCAAATCTCAGCCATTAAAATGCCCTTGTGCTTCTTTGCAATCCATCACAGCCCTTGAATCTTCTTTATCTTTGAAAAAGTTGAGGATTACCAAGGTGTCATGGCATCATGTGACTGAGGAAGGTAGAGATGTTTATCCAGGGGTTTTTCGAGGTGGGGGATAAAACGGGTGTTGTTTGGGGAAGACAATCAAAAGGGTGGGAAAGGGATGAACAGTGGTGGGTTTTTAACTCAGGGTAAAGTTTGGCTAGTTGGCAAGATTGGCCCCTCAACTTATAAGTGTGTATTGCAAATTTCGTCCCTGTGGTGTTATGAGTTTGGGGGTTTGGCAGGAATGCCCCCTTAACTCATATAAGTGAATTGCAAAGTCAGTCCTTGTGTGTTATAACTTTAAGGGGTTGGCAGAATTGCCCCCTTAAGTTATATTTCCCTAAAATTGCATTTCCACCCCTTGAGTCTTTTATCCTTTTCTTTTAACTTTGAGAATTGGCAAGTGTGGTCCCTCAAGTTGTCTTTTCTGCTTTAGTTTCTCGGAGTTGACTCTGACTTTGTCGGGGTTGACTTTGACTTTGACTGTTTGACTTTTCTGTTGACTTGGTTGACTTTCTGGCTTCGATTTGGTTTCGTCTTTTGACACTTTTCCATTTCGTGCTTGGTTTTGTCGTTTTTGGCTTTGTTTTTCGTCCTTTTGTGTGATATAACTTTCCTACACAATACAAATGCAAAACAAACATATATTTGGCTGTTTTTGGTCATTTAAGTCCGTTTTTTAATGGAAAAAGGTATGTGTAATTAAGCACATACCAGTGACCGAAAAAATAAACCCGCACAAAATAAATACAAAAGTTTAACGCCCTGCAACAACGCGCGGAAAATTAACGCCCTGCAGCAACGCGCGGGTAATCATGCTTGTTTAGATATATAGAATCATAGAATGAAGGTTTACTGTTTCGTTCGTGAGGACACACACGCGTAAATACGTAGAATAATTAGTGTAGTTAATATATTAAATGTAATACATTAATTAATGATAAGATATAACGAACGTTAAATAATTAGTTATTTAACAGAGATTTTACTAACGGTTGTTAAAAGTTAAATAAAAGGACGTAGATGTAAAATGAAGGAAAGTTGAGTTCGGAAAATTCCTCCTTTTCCCTTAGCCGATCGATGGTATATTCCCACAAGGTTTGAGATTGCTCGGCTTGCCAGCCAAGTAATCTACGCCTATATAATGAACTCTTGGTTCATTATTTGTTGATGCTAGAAAACCAAAAAATCTAGACGTCA
>BQNB010094916.1:9492-21061 GCA_026074375.1 Tanacetum coccineum
GTTTACACGCCTAATATGTATGCAATACGGACTAATACTTAGAGAGAAAGATGATGTTAAAATCAACCTATTACTTACACACCTAATACATGTTCATTGTGACCTGCTATTTGTTTCATGGAAAACTTATTTTTTGATTAATTAGACACTAAACTATGAAACTTGATTTCTTGTTTGATTAAAAACTGGACATTATGGATCTATGGGAAGTACGGCTCATCCACAAAAACAAACTATAAGAGAAGTTTAAGGTGGACATTCCTAAAGAATTCAGGTTTTTAATAAGCTTACGCTGACGTGTTTCTCCGCTTCTTTGTGCGTTCGATTGGAGTTACCGAGAACCTAAATGATCACTACAATGTCGTATAAAAGGTTTTTAATATTAAAAGTTAGCAAAACGTTTTCTTAACTTGTGCTGCAAAGATTTGCATGCTTATTTGTACACGATTTTGTCACATATTTTTATAAAACTTATGTGAATACCCCTATGTGAAATTTTAAGTCTATGTCAACCAAACTAAGAACACGTGCAATTGGTTTGGCTTCTCTGTGCCACACCCCGCCAAGGCGGAAAAACGAGGCGTAACTTCATGGGTATCATCACAACACAATGATGTCAACAATAAAGCTCACGAATATAAACAAAGCGCACAATGAAAAGAGTTGTACAGTTTTTATACATTAAAATACACAACAATTGGCTTATTTTCGTTTGGGTCTTTTTGTAACAAAAGAAACAGCTTTTTATCATGATAACTTCAATCAGCAAAAGAAACACCATTTATTAATCTTAATGGATAATGTAAATCACATTATCGTATTAACAATTAACAATACCTACTTTGGATGAAATCAAATTAGTCATACCGAATGATATATATTAACAGTTATGAATTGAATGAAATCAAATTAGCCATTTGGAACAGCAACATCATAAAAGTACCTCTATGTAGGCTTGCGGGATTTGCAGATAAGCGCTAAAGCGTGTAAAAGCGCCCATTCCGCATCTTCACTTAATCGATACATGGTCGACTTGTCCATTATGTCCTTAAAAGCTGGAAACGTTTTGCCATAAGGTTTACCAAGTGTTGGATCAAGACATAAAGTCGACATTTTACCCCACTCATTTAACATGTGATACAACCACTCTTAGGGTCGCATCTGCTCGGATTTAACGAGGGTTACGGTGACGGGTTGTACCCTCCATGTGATGTAGAAATAGGGCGTAAACAACTTATCCGATCAGTCAAAGACATATTAGAAGGTCACCACATTCCTGTCATAGGTAGAGTGAATAGAGTTTGCTACGGTTGGAGTGGGCCTTTAACCGTTATAACTGTTATGTTGTGCGAGTCGACGAGGTTTCACCCTGTTTGCTGGTATATAGAAAGCCTAATTACATATGTCGGTACTTTTAGAATATCAGCATATGTATTTATTTGTACACTTTTAATTGTATGAGTTTATATGACATATATATGACGTCATGAAAGGCTTTAGTGGCATTCAAAAAGGTTTGAACTATAACAACAAGAGGTTCGAAATCGAATGTTGCTTAATGATTTTTGATTTTACGTTTTTTTAACGTACGTTGTTTAATGTTTTCTATAACGGGTGATAGTTTCTAAATATTGTGTGTTTGTGTTTGTGTTGTGAGATTGTGGAGAATTAATATGGCAAATTATTAGTGTAACATAGATATATTAAATGCATTACTCCTTCCGTCTCAAAATTATATTTCACTGACAAAAAACACGCAGTTTAAGAAAAGCATTATCTTTACAGTTTTCCCTCTCTTACTTTTTACACAATGACAGTTTTACTCATAACTAATTAATTTCTATCTTCTTCAAAGTTTGTAATTATTACATCAAGTGAGGATAATATGGTAAATTTAAACTAAATTTTCTATATATTTTTGAAAGTGGACAATTGATTTGAGACAAAAAAAAAAAATGTAGACTATAATTTTGAGACGGTGGGAGTATATTAGTTAACTAGCTAAATACCCATCAAATTGACAGGTTTTCTAAAAGAGAGGAAAAAAATAGATAAATTAATTGTATATATATATATATATATACAATCACGCGTTGAAAAATAAAAACATAAGCATACGCAGTTTGAAAGTTAGACTCGTACTAATACAGTATATTTGTAATCAACAAACAGTCAGATGACCAAAAGAGAACACAAAGATCAATAAACACATATTATAATGTTTGGCTTGAGGTTGCGAGAATACAAAGGTTTTTGATGACCTGAGCCGATCTTCGTTAAAGAAATTTTACATGAAGTTCATGCCAACCATTTAACAGATGTATATTAGATCTATAATAATCCTTGTAGATAAATAATTTGATTGGAAAATAATAGTTATATGTATCAAATGACTTGTGTATAATAGTACTCAACCGGCCTGCCCGCACCCTTATATGCTTGTGAATTTTATGAGTTTTTTTAGGTCTCCAAATACCACATGTAACAACATTAAGAATGTGATCATTAGATATCATCGAGTAAATAATACACGTACATTTCTTCTATCTAGAGTGGACTAACACAACACAAAAAAGCTAAGATTACAAATGGTATCAATATATTTATCTATACTACATATAAAGCATTTTGATACAAATCTTGAAAACTGAAAACTTAAAACTTAAACAATTAATGTTGAAACGCATATAACAGTTGCACACTTAAATATAAAAGTTGTACACTTAAAAAACTATCCTCATGATTTCGGCAAGCATATAACCGATGAGTCAATTAATGGAAACATTTTAATATCTTTAACACTTAATCTCATGATTGACTCATCTATCGAAATATTTTAATACATAGGTTGACCCATTGACGGGAATATTCAAATTAAATATTATCACCAAAGGGTTTTGAAGACCCTATAACCATCCTCATTCAATTTTCACAAACATTCTAACTCGCCGGATTCTTTCACTATTGCCGACAACCACATCACCACCACAAGATTCTATGTGTTTTGATTTTCTTTTTAAATAGATCTATTTATTGTATTTTTAAATCTTTTGACATTTTTTTCAGATCTACTCGCCGGATTCTTCCACTAATGCCGACAACCACATCACCACCACAAGAATCTTCATGTTTTACAGCCGTCGCTTACATCGTTGTTGCCGTCTCACATCGCCGGAAAAACAGGTTATATAATTTTTTTTACGACAATGACGGTTTTTTTAATAGATTTATAATATTTTTTTAGATAGATTCATAAGTTTTATTTATAGAGATATATGTACATTTTTAAATATTTTTTTACGTTTTTCTTAACAGGCGCAGCTAGCCGGAAAAAAATCTGCTCGTCGGAAAATCCAACTACTAGCCGGAAAGCCTAGCTGCTCGACGGAAAATCAAGCCGCCCGTGTGAAGACGTATTTGTATGTTCTTGTAAAAATTGTTATAAAGTTTGTTGTATAAATGTTGTAAATTTGCTGTGTAAAATTTGTAGTAATTTGGTTGTGTTAAGTTTATGTATAAATTGTTATATAGTTTGTTGTAATTTGGGTGTATAAATGTTGTCGTAATTTGGGTGTGTGCCATTTAAATTTTATGCAACATGTTGTTGTTATATGGAAGTGGGGAAATACCCCATGTACTTTTATTTATCTTGTTCTAACCATTGTGCTTTTGTTGTAAATCTTGGTCTTAATAAGATGATATTATGTGCCATTTGGGTAATTATGTGACCCAAACTGTTAACATTGTTTATCCTTTTTTAGCATTGTATATAATTATACAAAATGACCCATACGAGTCACAAACTACAACGACACAATGTACAAGAAATTTAAATTGACCAAAAGTAGACAAATGAATAAGTTCGTTGATATTTTATAAGATCAATAACCAATCAGACCTTGGATTCTTCTTTACGCGAAATATTGTAATTTAATCTTGAATCTGAACAGGTTGGTTCGACTTTTTTTCCGGCTATGGTCATTGTGGCGCAGTTGAGGTCTGGAATCATTTCTTGAAAAGTGACGAGTCGTAAAGTGTATGATCTTTGGTACTACCCACGTAGCCATATAAATGGGTATGCGTGTTTTTAAAGATGTACATGTTGCTTTTTTACTAAATTTAAGATACATTGTTTAGATAAGTAATCGTATGAAATTTATTTGTTTTCATCAATATAAGACTCCATAATGATAGCTTATTATTAGTTGTTTTTCACTTGTGTTTAATATAAAATATATAAAAGGTTAAATTTGAGTTATGAACATGTATAAATGAAAATTATTGCTTATTGCTTACACAGATGAAAATGGAGAATGTATAAATGGAAACAATTGTTTGCACGAAAAATATTCAATCATTATATTCTTTGAAATTATTCAATCATTGATGTACACAGTTAAAAATTATTGTAGGTGTCCTATATGGAAATAATTATGCATTAAAAAATAATTAAATTAGATTAAACTAATTTACGTTACATTACATTCAATTACGATCGTCATTAATTACTATAATTTTAGACATATTCTTTAACACAATAATGTCTATATACGCACAACAAAGTTATAAATGTATTTTAATCATTGTAATGCTTTGAATTTATTCGTAAACATTTAAGGTTTATCATAATCTTGTTTCATCTCACAAGATGTCTGGATGATTAGATTATACCTCCTTTACTTGCAAGTTTTCTTTCATCACAAAGTAAATATAATGAACATTTGTGATCTCGAGGAGGAAGAGAGAGATCACTTGATAACAATTCGTATGTAGAAGAATACGATTGTTCTTCTCTGGCACTTGATTAGAGGAAGAAGGGAGGAAGAAAGAATTAATCACTTGAAACAACATCAAGGTATGTTAGTGATCAAGATATGTGTTTTAGAAAGAAAGAAACGATTATGAAGAACATCCAGTGTTTGATGATGAACCATATGAAGAGGAGGTTGTGAGTGGGGATGTGGGGGTGAATTTGATGATAAAGCGCTCCTGCTTGACACCAAAGGCTGTTGGCGATGATTGGCTCAAGCACAACATCTTTCAGTCAACTTGTACCGTGTTGGGTAAGGTTTGCACCTTTGTGGTTGACCCAGGGAGTTGTGATAATTTGGTAGCTGAAGAGGCGGTTCAGAAATTAGGGTTGAAAACAGAGAATCGTCCCAAACCTTACAAGTTACAATGGCTTAAGAAAGGTGGGGAGGTAACTGTTTCCAAGCGTGTCCTTGTTGCTTTTTCTGTGGGAACAACATATAAAGATAGTGTTTGGTGTGATGTGGTGCCCATGGATGCTTGTCACTTATTGTTGGGTAGACCTTGGGAGTATGACCGCAACACCACACATTACGGGAGAGCTAATACTTATAGTTTCTTGTTTGATGGTGTGAAGATAACTTTGATGCCGAATAAACCCAAAGAGTTAGTCAACAAGCCCACTGGTAATTTACTAACACTTTCACAGTTTCAGGATGAATTGCAGATGGGCGATGATGTTTTTGTGCTAATAGGGAAGGAAGTGGCTAAGGATAGTGAAATTCCCAAGGCTATGATTCCTTTGCTTAAGGAATTTTCTGATGTTTTCCCTGATGAGTTACCTGATGGATTGCCACCATTGCGTGACATCCAACATCATATTGATTTAGAGCATGGGTCACAATTGCCTAACAGGCCACATTACAGAATGAGCCCGGGAGAGCATGAGGAGTTGCGTAGGCAGGTTGAGGAGTTGGTTTCTAAGGGTCACGTTCATGAAAGCATGAGCCCGTGTGCTATTCCTGCCCTATTGACTCCTAAGAAGGATGGTACATGGCGTATGTATGTTGATAGTCGAGCCATCAACAAGATTACTGTGAGGTACATGTTTCCTATTCCTCGCCTTAATGATTTGCTTGACCAGATTAGCGGTGCTACTATTTTTACGAAGCTGGATTTGAAGAATGGGTATTACCAGATTCCTCTTAGACCTGGTGATGAATGGAAGACCGCTTTCAAGACTCGTGAAGGGTTGTATAAGTGGTTGGTGATGCCTTTTGGTTTATCAAATGCACCAAGTACATTTATGCGTGTGATGAATCAATTACTCAGGCCTTTTATTGGCAAGTTTGTGGTTGTTTATTTTGATGACATTCTTATTTATAGTGCTTCTTTTAATGAGCATGTCACCCACGTGAGGCAGTTCTTGACCTTGCTTTGGAAGGATAGTTTTTCTGCAGCCACAAAGAAGTGTGTGTTCATGACACCTAAAGTTTTGTTTTTGGGGTATGTTGTTTCTGGTGATGGCATACAGGTGGATGAGTCTAAAGTAGCAGCTGTTCATGAGTGGCCAACTCCAACTATCATTACTGAAGTTCAGAGTTTTCATGGTCTTGCTTATTTCTATAGAAGATTTATCCCTAACTTTAGTTCCATTATGGCCCCTTTGACAGATTTCATGAAGGGAAAGTCATTTGTTTGGACGGAGGAAGCAGAGTTGGCTTTTTAGGTTGTCAAAGAAAAGCTTACTACAACACCAATCTTGATATTACTTGACTTTTCTAAGGTTTTTGAGCTTCATACTAATGCCTCAAAGGTTGCTATTGCTGGGGTTCTTAGTCAAGGTGGGCGACCTGTTGCCTATTTTAGTGAGAAATTAACAGGGCCGAAGTCTAGGTAGTGCACTACTTATGACTTGGAGTTTTATACAGTGGTCCAAGATGTGAAGCATTGGCGCCATTACTTGTTTCATAAGGAGTTTATTTTATTCACTGATCATGATTCCTTAAGGCATATTCGTACTCAAGATAAGGTATCCCATAATCATGTGCGTTGGTTGGCATTTCTTGAGAAGTTTACTTTTGTAGTGAAACACAAAACTGGTGTTTCCAATCGAGCTACTGATGCCTTAAGCAGGAGGAGTAGTTTGCTTGTAACAATGCAAGTTGATGTTTCAGGACTCGATGTCATTCGTAACATGGTGGTTGTGGACCCATATTTTTTCGTTGTTTTGCAGGGTGTGCAGGCTGGGGAGAAACCAGGTTTCTTTTTGCATAATGGGTTCCTTTTCAAAGGGAATCTACTATGTATTCCTGATTCAAGTCTTTGTTTGCAAATTATTAAGGAATTACATGGTGAGGGGCATGTTGGTCGTGATCGCACTTTGCAATTGGTGCAAGCTTCTTATTTCTGGCCCACAATGAGGAAAGAGGTGTATCGTTATGTCAAGAGGTGTTGTGTGTGTCAGGTCTCAAAAGGCACGGATAGCAGGTCTCTACCTTTGAATGTTCCTTTGCAGCCATTGGTTGATATTAGCATGGATTTTGTGTTGAGGCTACCTCGTACTCAAAGGGGTAATGATTCAATCTTTGTTGTTGTTGATCATTTTTCTAAGATAGTGCACTTTATTCCATGCAAAAAGACGACAGATGCAGTTAATGTGGCCCAACTTTTCTTTAGGGATGTATATCGTTTACATGGTTTACCTTCATCTATTGTTTCTGATCGGGACACTCGGCTTCTGAGTCATTTTTGGAGTAGTTTGTAGAAGATGGTGAATACTCAACTTAATTTTAGTAGTGCTTATCAATCTCAAACTGATGGGCAAACTGAAGTTGTTAACAGGTCCCTTGGTAATCTGTTAAGGTGTTTGGTAGGTGATCATGTCAAGGCATGAGATCAAAAGTTATGTCAAGCTGAGTTTGCTCATAATCATGTTGTTAATCGAAGCACTGGGTTTAGTCCATTCCAAGTGGTTTATTCTGCTCAACCACGTGGTCCTCTGGATTTAATGACTCCTCGTGTTTCTAGTTCTGTGCCCAAGAAAGTGCAGGATTTTGTTGCAGGGTTACATGATGTTCACAAAGTTGTTCATAAAAATTTGGTCCGTGCCAATTCCATTTACAAACAAGATGCGGATCACAAGCGGAGACATGTTGATTTTAAAGAGGGTGACTTTGTATGGGCTGTTTTGACTAAGTATCGTTTTCCTGTTGAAGAGTATAACAAGTTGTCTGCTAAGAAGATTAGCCCGCTGGAGATTTTGGAGAAGATTAATTCTAATACTTACCGTCAGAAATTACCAAGCCATATTAGGTGTTCTGATGTTTTTAATGTGAAGCACTTGATCCCTTATCATGGCGACTCTTCTGATGATGACTTTGCTATGAATTCGAGGATGAATTTTGTCTACTCAGGGGGGAATGATGGAGGCCCAAGTATTTAAGAACGGGCTGACTTGTTTTTAGAAGCCCAAGATCGTGTGAAGAAAAGGGCTTCAGTAAAACAGCCATAACTTTATATCCGTAAGTCTGTTTCAGGCCCGTGACCACTCAAATCGAAGGGAGAAATGAGGCGGACGCAGTTGTTTAGATCTTTTAGCTGGTTACGGATTTTTCGAGGCCCAAAACCCTCATTTACTATGAGTTGTTTACATTTTTTTATTTTTTTTATTTTTTGTTAGACTTGTTTTTGTTCTAGCTTACGGCCCATCTGTCTTTTTAGGCCCGTTTTAATTTTGTGAGCCTATTTAAACAATCTGTTATAACCCTAGCCGGTTAGTTATCAGTTTTAATAAAAATAAACCATTGGTCGCTGTTTGCCAAGAATTTTTACCCTAATAATCAATATTCAATCGAATCAACGATTGTTGAAAGAATTGTTTCTGGTATTCGTAGAATCAACAGATCCAATTCGTTATCTTGTTTTTAGTCTACATCAGTTGGTATCAGAGCAGAAGTTCCTGATTAAGATGCCTCCAAGGAGAACCAGGAATATTAATGATGTATATGAGCGTATTATGGCAAGAATAGAGGAACGATTAGATCAGTTTGTTAATCAATTTGCTAATCGAATTAATGATATGATGAATCTAAGAAGACATGAGGATCGTAATGGTCGGAGAAACGAAGGCGAAGAGTCAGGAAATCCGTTCTTTAAGGGTGACGATTCATCTTTGTTTGCTGAACCTGAGGAATGGGAAGGTGATGGTGTGGCTGATGACGATTATGAAGAAGCCCCGGTATTTGATAATGATCAATATGAAGAAGACATTGTGAGTGAATTTGTTGGGAAATGATTTGTTGACAAATATCTAAATTTTCAAGAGGATGAAAATAATGTATCATTTTCGGGTGTTCTGTTGCGTGTAGAAGAAGAATCGATGCCAGTTTATGATACCGATATTAAAGATGTCATTGAGTTTCTCATACATCAGGAACTTGATATAAACTCTTGGCTGCTTGTATTTTCTGGTTATTTCCTGTAATAATGAGGAAGCTGTTAACACTGCTTTATGTGCTCTCAGAAAATCATTCTTGTTTAGGGTTTGAAACTTGAAAATGTTGAAGAATGAATATATAATGTCCATTGTCTACCATTAAGGTTAGTAGAAGCTCAAGGATCACCCATAAGATGCATCCTCATCAAGTGATATTTCGTAGTAGTATGCCATACATGTATGTTCATAAATAAACTTCATTCTCTCCTAGATTAGTGTTCGTGTTGTGTTTCTAACTTCTAGTTGTAAGCTAATGGTTGTCCTTGCAATTATAGTCTATAAAATTTATGGTTCTATAGAATGATCAGATTTAGGTAAAATTCACCACATTTTTCATTTTTCTTTAGCGTGCCATCATTTGAAAAAATGTATTATGACACTGAATTTAACCACAAAAAAGTAATATCAAAACACGCTTGTTTTACACTTAATTATTGCATTAAAATAACTTTATACTCCGTAATAGTAAACTTTTTCCAGATAACTGCGATCAACCTTAAAGGAGAGGTTGGAAGCCTTGCTACTTTCTCGTTTTAATATGTTACTGACTCGTTTTTTCACCTCATTTTCTTCTGTGATTACAAGCACATTAATTATTTATGCATCGATAATTGTGTTTGTGATTTCCAGTGCTCTTTGTAGACTAAGTAGGTATAAAGCCACTTTTCCTGGTAAGTCAGATACATCCCATGAAATAGCTACACTTTTCGTTTTGTACTCATGATTAAGGACATATATGTTTCACGTTTTACAACCTGTGGTATACGTGGTATACATGTTACTGGTACATATAAAATCCAAGTTGTTGTTACTAGTGCATATATGTTTTTTTTAATATTTATGTTTAATGGCTGATAAATAAATACTAATATAACCGGTATCTGTTTTTTTAACGTTTTGCTAATTTGTACACATTTTAGTGTTTATTAAATTGCGTATATGATGTTTTTGATGAATTATGCTATGTATAGATAGGTTAAAGATATTCCTTTGTACTGGTATTTTGCTTGATTGACTGAGTGTATATATTTTGTGCCCCAAATGTATAATTTGTACACGATTAAGTGTTTTAATTTAGGTTGTGTTATTATAGCATATGTGTTATAGTTGTTATGTTTAAAAAATGGATGAGGATCCTCTCATGTTTATTTGAACATAAGAGGTAAAGTTATGCATGTCACGATTGTACATTGTCATTAACAATGACAATGTACAATCACTATATGCATAACTTTACCTCTCATGTTCAAATGAACATGAAATGATCTTTTTCCTTAAAAATTAGTTGACATAACTATAATAATTATGTATGTTCTCTTAATATGTAGTTAAAGTAAGTCCACGTGCCTAAAATAAATATGCAATGTACACATATGTTTTTGGAAAACATGCACATATGTTTTAATGAAGTTGACGAGAAAACGCAACGTGAACATATGTTCTTGGAAGGGTACCCATATGTTCTAATAAATTTTAAAAAAAGGTGAAGCATGCACGTTTGTTTTAGAAGACTGCACACATGTTTTTGAATGACGTGGACAACTATATCTAACAAGTTGCATTTGCATTTGAAATGAATTTCATTTGATAACAAATTTTGTGTATACAATTTATGTTTTGGTTTGTTATTAATTTAGAGGTTACATGTATGTATTTATTATTTTGGTTATAAATTTCAAGATTAAATAATATACACTAGAAACATATGTGTAATTATCATTTTATGCAAAACAAGTTTGATGTGTAAACAATTATACGCAGAAAAACATATTTAAAATTACATTATTAAAAAAACACATATGCAACGTTACATGCAGGAAAAAAGATATATAATTCAAAATTTTAAAATTTTAAAAGCTTAAAAAACGTTGTTTATTAAATAAATAAGTGAAATTGTGTTTTACTATTATGCCATTTTGAATAAAATAAAAAGTTTAAATAATACTAAATTCTCATGGGTTCAAAATGGTTCTGTACAAAAAAATGGTTATGCATTGAACGCGCCCCATATATAGTGTAACTTATTTATTGAGAAGTACTATGGGACGTATTAGTGTTTTATGATGAATAACAAAAGAATTGGGAACTTTATTTTTTAGTTGTTAAGCAAGTTAAAAAAAAGGGTACGACAAATCAATAGGAGTTGGGCTGACACAAGTCCAAGAAGAACGCTTCATTAGTTTCCAGTTTTCTAGTCTATATACACAAGGTTCATTAGTAATACTTTTAATCTTTGATCGATCGATTCCTTTGGTTTTTATCAAAAGGTAACAATTCAACTAGTTATTAGTTAACTTTTGATTTAAATTATTATGACTACTT
>BQNB010094917.1:3436-26001 GCA_026074375.1 Tanacetum coccineum
TTTGTTTACGGTATACGTTGCATTAATATACTAAAAGAACTTGCAAAGTTCATTTTTAGTATTTTCGATAAATAATCTCTTAAAAAACTAACTACCCATGTTTATAGAAATAAACAATTAATTTTAACAAGAGTCTAAGATCCAACTTGACATTCTACCATTAATGCAGTTGATCTACTAGAAATGATAAAGCTCAAAAGGTAATCAACGGGTGATAATTGCCTGCATGTGCAACTCTTAGTTTATGGGGCCCAAGGCATCATAATCCTGAATTATAATGTCAAGATCAAGACAATATTATTCAAAATAACATTGTCAAGTTGGCATATTTTGCCCCATCGTATGCCCCGGGTCAAAGATCTGACCAACCATACTCGATATAAGTTGTTCAATACTAAATCAGTAATTTTATATTCTCAGGTCTAACCATACGATTATTATATTTCCTTGTTTTGCAATTCACCTAAGACTGTCTTAGAGTAAAAAAACAAACTCTAGTGATCTCATACTTGGATTGCAAATGATTTAATTTTTAAGGTATTGAAATTTTGATAAAATTAAATGTACCAAAATTATGTATAAAGAAGCATGCATACATCCTTATAACACTAACATTTTTAAAACATTTCCATTTTTAAATTTCTATGTATTAAAAATATCCCTTATATTTTATAATCCACACGTGATTTATAAAATTAGGGTTACCACATTTAGTTTACAATATTTTAAGTATATAAGTAATTAAATTACTACGGATAAGGTTAAATCCCCACGGGATATAATCAAACCTTAAATAGATATCCGCAAGGGATTTATTCCATCTTTAGTAATAATTACGACATACTCTTAATATTGTTAAATCATTGACGTAAAAATGTTTATTCTTGCGTTGTTCCCACGCGGGATCCCTTTCGGGAACCACTAAACCCATGCATTATAAAACATTGCAAGAAATAACAAGTTTACATATATATCGCAATACAATCTAGCAAAGTGTACATATCAATATATATACAATAAGCATAATGATCGAGTGATTTTAGTCATATTAATTTCCGAAAATCATTTTTGCATATATATAAAAAAAAACGCCACATTTATAAATACGCAAAATCAATTCGAACAATTAATCACAATAAAACACGTAGACATTTAATGCACATATAACACAACCAATATACGCAATCAAACACCAAAATAAGACCCCCAACATGTTGTCGGAATCATCCTAGAACACGTGGTACACATACATCGATTACTCGATTGTAAAGGTCACTATACTTGATGTAAACAAGAAAACTACAAAAGCTGCAGAATTTCCGACTTCGGACCACGATCAGGCAAGGAAAAATTCTTCCCCGCTTTTTGCACTAAACATGAAAGTTTTAGCTACTGAATTTGTGAATTCCCCCAAAACAATTCGTGGTCCAACTCCTTACGGTTTGTCAGGAAATCAGTTTTTAGTGGACGAAAGTCAAGCGATCAGTACTAAAAAACCATTAATCACTTATGCAAATTCAAGGCGTATCAAAGTTTAATCATCAAATAAGCATACCATATTAACAAAAATGCATAAAAATCATATTATGATTATTAACCACGAATTATATGCATGTATAATCATGTTGATCTATTTAAACAAGTAAATAAACAAAAATAAGCAAAATCGCGTAAAATTATAAACCAAGTTACATAATAAGCGTGTCGGGTCATGTAAAAACCTTAACCATATTTACTTTTCTAGATTTTAGGTGACTATTATGAGTCTTTATTTCACTAAATAAAATCCTAAAATAGATCACACATAAAAGGCAAGAAAAATATCATAAAATATGCGTTTTTAAGCGGTTTTACCTTTTTTATGTATTTATAAAGCTATATGAACATGGCTTTGATACAACTGTTGGAATTAATTATCTAATAACCTATTATTACACATAATAATAGACGAGCTACACAACAGAATAGGAACACATATAGCCAATATAATTAACATAAAACATAAACGGGAAAGCGTACCGTATAGAGTCAAGCTATGGAAGAATAAGAGCTTCTTCAAAATACGCACATGTATTACAACGTGCAACACCGAAACCTTCCAAGTTACTAAAGGAAGTAACCTCTACGTGTATCCACACTACACGTTGTACAATATCAACCGAATGCTAGTTCACCAACGAATACCAAATACAAAGATCAAAACCCTTTGCGGGGTGCTTGTTTTGTTCGACCAACAAGAGAGAAAAGAGAAGAGATAGATGCCGTGAATGACCTAAGGACCCCTCTATTTATACTAAAAGAATTAGGGCATCCCTAATTAAGATAGCTTAGGGCCAAAGCAAATAAAACTTACTTCTTTTCTCCCTTCGGCCTTAGGCCAGTCAAAATCCACCCAAACACCCCCTTCGACTTTTTGACTTTTTTAATTATTATGTATAATTACATTTAATTACACATTAATTAGAAGCCTTATAATTAATTATTCGTAACCGAACTAATTAATGATCGTTTAGTATTTAATCGTTAGTATATTAATATATATAATAAACATACATTTATATTATTATATATACTAATATAATGATATCTAAGTGTATAAGTGTGTGACCCCGTAGGCTCATGTATTTGCAGCCGTATAAATATCTGTATGACATAAGCACATCCCAACACGTTCTTTATATCTTGTGCTTGTGTGCTTTGAACGTCGACACCCCCGGTTACCTTCCGCTACGACATTTTTGAGGTGTGACAGATTGGTATTCAGAGCCAAGGTTATAGAGAACTAGGTTGCATTAGTAAGCCTAGACTATAACTGTTGCATCATAAGTCTTCCGTGGGCATAATCACTAAACTGTCACACATGCTCATTTACTTTAACAGTTTTAAATCAATACTAGAACTCTTTCAAGACATTGTGAGTGACACAATGGTCTCTTAAACTTTTTTTAAGACATTGTAAGTAACACAATGGTCTCTAAAACATTTCCAAGATATTATGAGTGACACAATGGTCTTTAAAACTTTTCCAAGGCATTGTGAGTGACACAATGGTCACTAAAACTTTTTACACGACATTATGAGCGATACAATGGTCTTTAAAACTTTTTCATGACTTTACATAATACCATTTTAGATGATGGTGAAATTTGTCACAGTCTGTCGATCCCACTAATCACTTTACTATCCAACTTTGAGTTTGAACACTCGTCCCGTACTTTTGAAACACTTACGTTGCCTCGAAAACCACCGTCTAGAAACTTGCTGGTTAATTAGAACACGACTTTAACCTGCCGCCTTGTAACGCATCGCCTTAGAATACATACTTTTGGAACACAACTTTGTAACATTGTATTCTTCTTTACTTCTTACGATTTGAAGAAACATGTCGCTAAGAAGACAACCTCTAAGTTCGGTAGACATCAAACGACTCATAGCCTAAGTGGCTGACATGCACTCTTGCCTAGAGCGGAACGTGTTAGCCTTAAAATATGGTGACATATCCGGAATTACATTAGTTCATTTATAGCGTGACACATAGGGACTAATAATGACAAGCTACGATAGTTGTGTGTCACTAGGACTATAAATACCCCCTCCATACTTCCATGGAGGGGTGAAGTTCACATTTGTAAAAGTATGTGTGTGTGTGTGTTCTCTCTCTAACATACACACTCTTCCCATCTCTTTAACCTTTCAACTCTAATAAAATGGCTATTCATTTATTTCACTTTATCCGACCTCCGGATCTTTCTTGTTTAGCTAGTGTTTCTTAATATAACAATTGGCATCAGAGCTGCAGGGGTGTGTCGTATTATTTGTTTGTTGTCGTTACTGTTCATGTTCATCTCGGTATTGTTCATTACTGTTTATCACTGTTCATACACTGTTCATGTCCGTTACTGTTCATGTCAAGTATTTTTTTTTCTTGTGAAAATGTCATGAACATGTTTTTATTGTTGTTGTTACAAACTCTGGTTTACATCTGTTGTTTTGTGCTTCAAGATAATTTTTTTAAGTTATTCTTGGTGGCAGTTTGGCTAAAAAAAGAGAGTAAAAAACATAGATCCATTTTTCTTGCGAAAAGGACAACAGTATGTTTTTGGTGTCTTGTGGAACCGAACGAGTCAACAACAAACGATCTAGATTATGAGTTTTGGAACCGATCTAGTATCACCGAACGAGACCATCGATCTAGTGACTTTCAAGAGACCACCGATCTAGTGACTTACCCGAACTAGTCTAAACTCTTCATGAACCGAACTAGTTGCTTCTTTGTGACCCGAACTAGTTGTTTCCTCAAGACCCGAACTAGTTGAAACCTTGTGTGAACCGAACTAACAAAGTTTTGAAGGAACCGATCTAGCACAACCAAACTAAACATATCTATATATGAACCGAACAACTCCAACCGTGTCAACTCGGTATTTATCGAGTTGACCGGGTTAACTCACTAAGTTGTTTGAGCCATGTCATTACCGAGTCATGTCTCAAAAAGTCAAACGAAGACGAAAAGATCAAGAACAGACTCGATCAAACCACATCAACCAACAACAATTAACAACATCAACAACATCGACAGCCTCAACACTACAACAAATCCAAATCCACTAACCTAACTCCTAAACCCATCGTCACTAACATACTCCCACAACTCCATCTTCGATCATCTTCAACAAGACTCAAAACGAAAAACATTAAAGAAGATCTCAGATTTTTCGTGCTGCAAATTCAATTAATGACCTTATAAAAGATCAATTACACGAATCATATCATCACTGATCTATGTAGGCTCTAAACCCTTATTGATTTACGAAAGTAAAGTAAGTTTTATAACAAATTTGTTATAAACTGTGCTTTGTTTCGTTTGTGACACAAGACATG
Source organism: Tanacetum coccineum (assembly GCA_026074375.1). Lineage (NCBI taxonomy): Eukaryota > Viridiplantae > Streptophyta > Magnoliopsida > Asterales > Asteraceae > Tanacetum > Tanacetum coccineum. The sequence continues at coordinate 8,318 of BQNB010094917.1, forward strand.
AAAAAAAACCTACCCGAGACCCACGATTGGATCTTGAAGCCATCGTGTGGTGAATGGTTTACATAATCTGATGATTATGAAGAGTTTTGATTTGTGAAGATCAATTTTTTTTTGGAGACTAGGTGTGACTGCGTTTGATATAAAAAGTGATTAGGGTAAAGAGTGTGAGTATAATTAGGGATTGAGAGTTATATCTCTCCCTAACTCAGTTGGTGGGCCGGATATGATTTTATGGCAGCTGGGCCAAAGCATTAGATTGGGCCGAGCTATATTCATATTTTTGACGGGGCGTATGATTTGATTATAGTGTCATATGGGCCGAGTGATACAATTTAGTTAAATGTTGGGCTAAATTTCTTTCATTCGAAAAATGGGCCTCGTGATCAAGTGTTTATTTATGGGCTGGTGTTAGTTGATAATTAATACGACTATGATGGATGAGCCAGAAATAAAATGAAATCACAACAAGTTGACTCGACCATGTTTTTCCGTTGATGACATTCAAACACAACATTTGTCTAGTTTAACGACAATTGAACAACAACAAACAAACAACAAACATGATACATAACGCTAAAACGATTCTGAAAAGATTCAATAAATGACAAACGGCTAGAGATTCGGACTACGATGACAAGTGATCACGAAGTTGATTTGGTATCCCTTATTTGAGCTTGAAGTTGGATTTCACGAAGGCGTCTACTTATTTCATCATCGAGACTTCCTTCTATTTGCTACCCCTTTTCTTTAAACCCAATCTATCGATTGATGACTTGCTTGAACGTACAACGGTTATGATTGAGACTTGCATTATCTAGTTACCAGCAGTCAGGGGTGGTTGGTTGCAGACCTGGTTAACTATCACTTAAAGGAGTTACATTGTAGTACTCAGTGTCACACGCAGAAGACGATGTGGATAATTTCAAGAGGTGTTGTACTTCTTATACTTATTAAGTCAAAGAGTAAAGTAGTAATTTAAAATTCCGAAAATTGCCGGTTGTTACATATCCCTCGTGGAACTGAGAAGCGTTACCAGATGCGTCCCGACTTGATATTTAATGTAGTCTCTGAAAGACTATCGTGTTTTTACCTTGCGAGTGTATATTTAAATTGTGGAATCCAGGAATCTGGACTCAACTAGGGTATGATAACATTGATTGAAAATATGCAGCGGAATATGAAGAACACAATCAACATTACTAATAAGGTTTTCTTTATTCAAACATGATAAAGAAACTACTATTACTATTACACACGCTCTATGCGTTTTTCAGACTCTCATTGGAGAAGTCTGCTATGAATGGATACCTGTAACCTAGACGCCTACCCTCTTTATATAATAGAGGGAGGTTACAAGAAACCCTAGCTTACTAACAAAGCTACCTAACTATTACATAATGGGTCCTTATTATTTCAAAAGAAAACATAATACAATTAGGAAACTAATTAATTGACATTAATCATCACATTAATGTTTGACTAATCACATTAATGTTTGACTAATCTATATCTTCAACATTAATGTTGATTTCAATCAACATTAATCTTGATCTTGTTTCCTTCTTTAGCATATCTTGTTTCCTTTTGTTTCTTCTTTCTTCATTTCTGTTTATGGGTTTTGTAATCATCAAATCTGTAATTCCTAACAATCTTCCCCTATTTGATATTACAAAACAATCTGCATGAAGAAACAATGGTAGAACATGTCATCACAATAATAAGCTGCACAACAGAAATCTTCTTCCCCTTTTTGTAATCATCTAATAGGGGTCTTGTGCAACTCGTAAACGCTTCCCCTCAAGTGATGCATGTAGATGGTTAAGTATATCAACAATAAGCTTCCCCTTAAAAGTATACTCACCATCTCTTGAATCTTGAACTCAGTAGCATAGATCAAATCTTCCTTCAGTGCGAAAAAGACATGCTTATTACAATATCATGTAATAAAATGTCTTTGAATAATTCTTTTAGACAATATTAGCATGGCGATCACATACTATGGCCGATAGTCTCAGTGAGCTCCGTCGCATCAACGACCAGTATCCTAGATCCAATGTCAAGGGCTGAATCGTATCATACTCCGACCAAATATTTGTAAAGGAGCGTGTAACTTTTCCAATCAAGAATTATAGCATAAACTGAACCTCCAAAATGAACCATACACATCCTCATTGTTCAAGATCCAAGGGCGTCTGTGGACCCAAAATATATGTGTTTAAAAAATTACAGAAAAATAAATACATAGGAAAACCTTATAAACCCTAGATCAAGAGCCACGAGGCTCTGATACCAATTGTGAAATCCTATAATGATTCCATAGATCGTTATTAGGACTCATCTAAGGTATGATAACAATGATTGTAACACGCAGCGGAATATAAAGAACACAATCATGTTACTAATAAGGTTTTCTTTATTAAACATTAATAAAGAAACTAACTACTAACTACTACACACGCTTTCTATGCGTTTCTAGACTCTCATTGGAGAAGTCTACTATTAAATGGATACCTGTAACCTAGACGCCTACCCTCTTTATATAATAGAGGGAGGTTACAAGAAACCCTAGCTTACTAACAAAGCTAACTAACTATTACATAATAGGTCCTTATTGTTTCAAAAGAAAACATAATACAATTAGGAAACTAATTAATTGACATTAATCATCACATTAATGTTTGACTAATCACATTAATGTTTGACTAATCTATATCTTCAACATTAATGTTGATTTCAATCAACATTAATCTTGATCTTGTTTCCTTCTTTAGCATATCTTGTTTCCTTTTGTTTCTTCTTTCTTCATTTCTGTTTATGGGTTTTGTAATCATCAAATCTGTAATTCCTAACAATCTTCCCCTATTTGATATTACAAAACAATCTGCATGAAGAAACAATGGTAGAACATGTCATCACAATAATAAGCTGCACAACAGAAATCTTCTTCCCCTTTTTGTAATCATCTAATAGGGGTCTTGTGCAACTCGTAAACGCTTCCCCTCAAGTGATGCATGTAGATGGTTAAGTATATCAACAATAAGCTTCCCCTTAAAAGTATACTCACCATCTCTTGAATCTTGAACTCAGTAGCATAGATCAAATCTTCCTTCAGTGCGAAAAAGACATGCTTATTACAATATCATGTAATAAAATGTCTTTGAATAATTCTTTTAGACAATATTAGCATGGCGATCACATACTATGGCCGATAGTCTCAGTGAGCTCCGTCGCATCAACGACCAGTATCCTAGATCCAATGTCAAGGGCTGAATCGTATCATACTCCGACCAAATATTTGTAAAGGAGCGTGTAACTTTTCCAATCAAGAATTATAGCATAAACTGAACCTCCAAAATGAACCATACACATCCTCATTGTTCAAGATCCAAGGGCGTCTGTGGACCCAAAATATATGTGTTTAAAAAATTACAGAAAAATAAATACATAGGAAAACCTTATAAACCCTAGATCAAGAGCCACGAGGCTCTGATACCAATTGTAGAATCCAAGATCTGGACTCAACTAGGGTATGATAACATTGATTGAAAATATGCAGCGGAATATGAAGAACACAATCAACATTACTAATAAGGTTTTCTTTATTCAAACATGATAAAGAAACTATTACTACTACTACTACACACGCTCTATGCGTTTCTAGACTCTCATTGGAGAAGTCTACTATTAAAATGGATACCTGTAACCTAGACGCCTACCCTCTTTATATAATAGAGGGAGGTTACAAGAAACCCTAGCTTACTAACAAAGCTACCTAACTATTACATAATGGGTCCTTATTATTTCAAAAGAAAACATAATACAATTAGGAAACTAATTAATTGACATTAATCATCACATTAATGTTTGACTAATCACATTAATGTTTGACTAATCTATATCTTCAACATTAATCTTGATCTTGTTTCCTTCTTTAGCATATCTTGTTTCCTTTTGTTTCTTCTTTCTTCATTTCTGTTTATGGGTTTTGTAATCATCAAATCTGTAATTCCTAACATACAAGTTGACCCATGATAGTCATGATAGTTGTAGTAGAGTGGATGTCCCATAATAGGAGGTTGAGGTGGTGGTGGTGGTGACGGTGAAGATGGACTTGAGAGATTTTCAAGAGGTATGATTGGTGATAGTGATAGAGTGATATCCAATGAAACAATACTTTGGAGAGGTTGAGGATTAGATGGCCTAGGAGGAACATCCATTAAGTTCTGAAGAAAAGGATTTTAAGGTTGAGGAGAGGTTGGTTTATTTATAGGAGGTGGTGACACTTGTAGCTTTGATAGAAAGGAAGATGAGTTATTTTCCTGACTTAAAGTGGTTTCTTTGGTTGATGTGGTTTTGGATGGTGCATTTGGAGGAGTTGGAGAAGAAGAGGTTGTTATGGGAGATGGTGTGGAGAGGTTTTCATTGTCACTAGTTAGGTCAACAAATAGTTGCTTTGGTGGTATGATTGTTAGTTTGATTTTCTTGAACCCATGGGAAGAAGAGGCTTGTGTATCCATGGAAGTTTGAGGTAAAAGAGAATGTGAGTGGTGAAGAGATAGATAAGATTTCATGATTTAAAGTGGAAGAGATGGATTGAAGAAGTAAGGCATGGTGTTTGAAGTTTTACATTCCAAAAAGTATTTGTCAAAATGCAGAAATTATAGCTAGGCCTGGATGGGATAGTAGTCAACTGCACAGAAATTCAGGGGGTCATAGTAGAAGAATCCGTGACCTCTGATGGTGATCCCTTAATACCCGACGGTCCCATATATATTAGGGGGCCGCCCAGTATTTTAGGGGGGCACTAAGTAGTTAGTACTGCTAGTTATATTAGTTAGTACTGTCAGTACATTGTTAGTACTGCCAGTATAGTTAGTACTGTTAGTTAAATAGTTTAGTGCTGTTAGTATTATATAGTTAGTACTGCTAAAGTGATATGCATGAGATATATTAGGAATAGATATGCATTATCATTGTACGATTTTTGTAAGCCCATTAGGGTTTTCCTTGGTGTATAAAAGTAATCCTACGGCATAGTTAGAATTATCAATTCATAGTTAGTTATTCTGTAACCTAGACAGAATATTTGCAATCAATATATTCAAGTTTAGTATTCATTGTTCTTCTTTGTATTACAAGTTAGATTCCACATAACTTGTAGTATTCACAATCATAGTTTCTCATATAGTTAGTTTGGATTTATCCAAGTTAACTAAGCTTTAACAAGCTAAGAAGATCTGTTTATTTTGGACTTTACATTTGCTCAAGAGGAACAGTTACCGAGCTACTCAAGTCCACTATTGATACATACTGTGTGCAATAGAGTGATAGAGATGTCATTCCTAAGGATTCAAATATGGATCTTAATGGAGGACAAGTAGAACAACATCCTGCAACTATTAAGAAAACACATGCTTTCTATGAGTTATTATATAATAATTTGGTCATTGAAGTTGAGAAAGTCAACATGGTCAATCGTGAAACTAGAGAAACGAATGAGAAATTAACTGCTGAGCTTGCAAGATATAAGGGTCAAGAAAAAAGTTTTGAATTCAATCAAAAAAATTTGAAGAATTTGAAAATGTTTATAAAAAATCTGTTTATCAAGAACAATGTTTAACCAAAAAGTTAAATGCACTGCATTTGAGCTCATAAAAAACAGTACACATTTTAATTAGGAAATCTCAAATTTAAATAAGCATCTTTTAAAAAACATCAACGATTTCCTATCTTCAACAAGAAAGGGAAAAGTTGAAAAGTAATTTCAGAACACGAGAAAAAGAGCTTCTTGATAAACTCTATAGTCACACAAGAAAATTAAGATATTAAATAATATTTTCGTTAAAACGAGTCAATCAATTCAAACGATGCACATGCTTACACCAAAGCCATACGTCAATCGATTCAAATGGTACACATGCTTTCACCATAGCCAGACTCGTTTTACCACATTGAACATAAAATGGCTACAAAGTCTGTACAATGGCAAAGTTTTGTTAGATAAGCATGATCCTTCTATTGTTTATGATTCGAAGGAAATACTACAACTTGCTAAAGAGAGTCGTTTAAAAATGGAACAACGAGATAAGAAAATAAAAACAACGAATTATGTAAAGATTAATAAGTTGTCAAAGGTTTTTGTTTCACAAACGGCCAAGTCATAAGAAGAAGTCTATTTTTCAAATACTTCCAAAATGGCCATAATTTCTAACACAGTTTCCAAACCAATTTTGGTACCTATGATGAATCTTCAGACAATACTCCTAAAAAGAGTGTTGCATAGAAATTTCTTAATGAGGTAAAAGACACCATTGTGACTCTTCAACGTATTTTTATGTCAAAAATGTCAATAAATGAAAGCAATGGGTCATCACATATTCATCAAGAGATTCAAAAGGTTTTTAATGATGAAATTCTTCTATCGTTAACCAAATTTATGTAAGAATAATACTTCTTTAAAAGGAATTTTTGAAAGAAGCAGCTAACTTGCAAAAGAAGCTGATGAATCTCTTGAAAATATTAAGATATAATGTCTATTGTGCAAGATCACTCAGTCATACATCAAATCTCCAAACTGATCTTGATCGTACGAAAGAAAAGCTTTAAATATGTATCATCAAAAAGGAAAATGATTTGCAGCTATTTGGAATAAATGGTACAAAAATGTGAGGAATGCAAATATGACAAAATTTCATACGATAAAGCTTATAATGACATGCAACAAAAAATCAAATGGTTTCAAGCTCAGTTGGGAGATCTTAAGGGAAAGAGTACAGATACTCAAACTACATCAAAATCCCTTGATTTAAATTCTCATAAACTTGAGGATGAGAATGTGTCCTTAGAATTTTAGGTTTTGTCATTAGAAAAAGAGAACGAACACCTAAAGTTAGTATACTAGAACCTCTTTGATTCTATCAAGCAGACACTGGCTCAGACCAAACTCAAAACTGACTCTTTACAAGAAAACTTTATGATAAGATTTCTTAAAATGCAAAATTAAGAGCCTAGTTACAAGACAAGTTCTTTGAACAAAATGGTACATTAGAAGGATTATCTCATCAATTCCTTAAAATGCAAAATTAAGAGCCTAGTTACAAACTTCGTGATCTGACTTCTCTTGGTTGAGAAGTATTTTGGAAAGAATTCTTACGGGATTAACTCTTTACGTATATATATTTGACTAACAACCAGTGCCATAGTTCTAAAGATTAGGGATTATCTCATCAATTCCTTTTCCTTCATATTTTGAAGCATAGTACTTTGATAACAAGATAGCATACTTCTTTTCTTTGTTCCCGTCCATCAGGTATTTAAGATCTCTATTGAAGAAGTAGCTTGTTGGTATGGTTTTCCTACCAGGTGGTCCTTCTAATGGTAACGGCTTGGTCAGTTCAGTGTGGAATGTGTTTCCTTCAGCTTTGGCCCAGTCTATCTTGTCTCACATAGCTAGATGAATCTGCTCTATATTATACTCTAACTCGATGTTATTACTGAAACAACTCTTCAGTAACTCATATCCAGCTCCTTTAAGATCCGCTTTAGTAAGCTTTTCCTTCTTGAGTATTTACTTGAGCTTCTTTGCAAACATTATTGTTGAGCCTTCTTGAATCTCATATTTTTCTGGATCTTTATTAGCATAAAAAAATCATTAAACCATGTATACGCAGGTGCTTCATCATCATCAATCCTGTCTTTCTTCTTTTGTTGCTTAAACCAATGTGAATTCTTTCCACCAAATTCTTTAGTTGGTACTTCTTGTTCTTGTTGTGGTTCCTCAGCATCCGCATAGGTTTCATAATTAGATGATTCAATTGGAGCTTTATCTTTCTTTAATGAAAATTAGCCAACATTCTTTCGCCTTCTCTTTTTTTCTCCCCCTCATGATTTTCAAGAGGATCGTGATCATCGTTAGAACGCTTCTCAAGAATTGGCTGAGTTGGTTCACCTCTTGCTTGCATTTCATCAACTTCCATAGGGTTCATCAAAGCATTATTTGATGTAAGATGGTCGTCATGAGAATTATATGAGAGGCTTTGAAACATCATGTTGTAAAGCTTGTTTTTTAGTTCATATTCAATGAAGTTGCAGATGATGTTATGGGAGTTGTGAATAGATTGATTTGATTAGATTCGAGAGCTTGCAGCATAGTGCGATCAAGACATGGTTGTATGAAGTCAGAATCAGCGTCAGGCACCAGCTTTGGTAGTTGATTCTTGACTTTATTCACCATATTAGCTTGAACTGAATCCTCAATAGCTTCTGTAACATTGATATGTGAAAGAGCATTCAACCTTTGTTTTCTTGTTCCGCTAGCTTCTACAAGATTACTTTGGTGGAATTATTCTTTCTTTGTCTTACCTTTGCAATGAGCTGTTTTGCACGCTTTTGTTGAGGATTTTTTGTTGGATTATGTGGTGTAGTTGTTGGTGGAGATGAATGAAATGATCAGCAAGAACTTCAGCATGTACCTACAAAGCAAAACCCATTGCTTGAGCATCCACATTTGTACCAAAAGGTACTTTAGTTGCACCTGATATATAGCTTGGTACCTTAGGATTTCCCTCTAGGATATGTATCACAAAGGTTGTTTGTGTATCAGTATTCACTATTCCACACATGATATCCGTCAATTCATATACAGGTCACTATATTCAGATATCGAGTGACATCTTCCTATGACAAATAAGTGACACTAGGACTGAGAGGTTTGAATGTGGGTTGTTGTTGCTCCTTGTCATGAATGTGAACACCATATCTTCCTGTCTGATCAGCTCCAGCATCAGAATCATCATCATCAGTATGATCATCATTGGTCTAAGATGTGTTATCGAATGAATCAATTTTTATATCCCTATATTCTTGGATGTTTGGTTATATTTCTGATCCTTCTCCCGGACCCTTTGTCATATTTTTAAGAATACTTTCCTGTCTACATGCCTTTGATCCTTGTTTCAAATCAAGAAGTGATTGTACAGCCGGTGGAATGGTCTTAACAGCTTTGAGTTTAAGCTTCATCTGAGCGTTAAATCCCTCTTCCACTTCTTTATCAACTTCTTTGCCAAACACCAGAGATGCATGTGTTTCTGTTGCCATTAAATTCTCTCTTCTTTTCCTTTGCTCTTCAGCATTCACTGATATTGCTAACTCTACAGCTTGATCAGGATCTTCAACAATGTTGTATTTAACAATGATGGTTCGCCTTTTCCTTAGAATTTCAACTTTTGGCTTTTTGCTACCAATGTTGATTTTAGGTCCTCCTTTTCTCATATAACCCTTTCCATGTCCCCTTCCTTGTATAGGCATACTTGGTTGAGATTGAACTATTAGAGCATTCACAGATTTGGTCAGATACATCATATAAGCTGCAAACTACTTAATCTTGTCACTCAGGATCGCATGTGGAATCTTCATTACATAATTGGGCTCTCCTTTTGGTTCTCCTTTTGAAACAAACTTCAGTTTTAATAACACTTCATCTTGATTTGTGCTATGCATAACCGAATATGATCTTTCAGCTATGGTATTGTTCTCTGAAAGGATGTGATCTATGATGAGTTTAGTGAATCTTGGGTAAGATAGTTTATCAGCCTTTGTATGTTTCATCTTTTTGCTCTTGATCTGGTACTTGAACTCTTTCCAAATAAGTTCTGCATAGTCAACATTGGCATTGTTAACTATCCCCCACAGTTTTCATACCAAAGGTTGCCTTGCTTTGTCTATACTCGAAGACTTTCGATGTTAAGGAATGTTCTCCAAGGTTGATGAAGTTTATTGATGACTAATTCTGATATGTAGTTCAATGGTTTCTCATCGTCTTCATCTTAGCCTAGTTGTTTGATTAATATGATTAGTGTGTCTTGAGTAGGAGGTTCTATGAAAGGTTGATTTTTTTGTCTAGGGGAGGTTCGCAACCCAGTGCATAACAGTTCAGATCTAATCTCTAACTATTGGTTGTCCAATTGAAAGTGAAATTGCTTTGTGTTTTTGTCTTCAGAGACTGTGTGTCAAAACTGTTGCATGTAAGTCTCTAGTGCATTTGCTGTGAGTATGAGTGCATTATAGATGAAGTGTTGTATGAGGATAGCCAGAGTGAGGTTAAAGAGTGTTTTAGTGAAGTATACCTCTGGATTAATCTTTTGGTTGGATGTGCTGATTGCAACTTTCTTCTTAGTCGGAACAAGCTCATCTTATGATCTTATTAGCTGTTGAGGAAGTGCTTGAACCACTTTGAGTTCTAAGAATAAGATTCAAATGAATTAGTGTCACGAGAATACAAACTTAGAAACATTTATTTATTTTCTTTTACTTTCCTCTCTGTCTTTTGTATGGTCGAGCATTTCTTTTTTACCATACTTATGTCATTTTCTCTCTCATGCGCCTTGATCTTGCTTTTTCTGACACAACACGTATGCTCTTTTCTTTTCACATATGATTTTTTATCTCTCTTTCTGTTTTTGTTTATCCTCACCAAAATTTGTTTGTATAATATTTCTACAAAATTAAAAGATAGAACATGAAAGATATTTTTGATATTTCTCATGCTAAAAAGTGTTCATCTTACAATCCTTTAGAGAAATACAATCCTTTATTCATAGGAAAAACCATTCAGAAATCACTTGATTCGCATGAGAGTGAGGTTTCCTTTTATTAACTTAACCTTGAGCCCTATGTTACATAGGCTAGTTAAAGGGATACACCACCAGCTTTTAGGTGATGACGAGCCCTAATAACCAATTTGATTATGATATACTCTTTGTAATAACCATATTAGGTTATCTCAAATTCATTTTGCAAAGGCTTTGTGTTATCTTTGAAAACAATAGACAATGCTATATAAAAATTTGTAGCAATAAAGTTTATAAGATCTTAATATATCATGAATACCCGAGTGTATAGTGGTGATATTGACAAGATATATATTCAATATAACACATATAAATGAGAAAGATAGTTGATATCTAAACACTCTTATATCTAAAACGGATGGTCACTAAGCCACTCACAGCGGTTTTTGAATACTCGCAAATGGATGCAACCCGAACGATGCTAACAACGTTTTTGAATACCCTAGATCGGATGCAACTTAGATCGCTCAGCAAACGCTTTTTGATATAGAAGTATTTGATGTTAACTATATTTGACATTTTCACATTGGATAGATTGGATTGCATTCTTTTATTTCACGTGACAACACCTTCAATTACGAGCAATAAGTTCATTTAAAAATGCGAGGTCAAAAAGTCAAACTTGGTCAACAGTCAAAGTCAACAGTCAACGGTCAATGGTCAACAGTCCAGGTCAACAATCCAAGTCCAAGTCAAATAGTCCATATTTATCTCGCATGTATCCTTGTTAAATCGCATTTTTTGAACCCTTTCAAATCGCATCTTTTGAACCCCTTTTGACTCGCATCTTTTTTAATGATCCTGTTAAATCTCAACTTTTGAACTTTGTTTAAATCAAAACTTTTGAAATTCGTTTAAATCGCAACTTTTGAAATTCTAGTTTTGTAGGATTTTGCAAGCTTAAATTGCATGTTTCCAAAATATCATAAATCGCATCTTTGCATAAAAAAATTAAATCACATGTTTTCAACCTGTTTTATTCTGCATGTTTCAAAACTCAAACACACAACATTCAAATAACACACATGCAATAATTTTTAAGCTACCTATCATGCATCTTTCAAAAACTTATTTCGTATCTCAAATCACAAGCACAAACACACATCATTTTTACCCTTAAATCGCAAGTCACACGAATCAACCCATAAATATGTTTCACCAATCAAGAATCAAAACGAGTATACCTTAGGTACTAAGAAACCTATATCAATCATTTAAATCACAAACACAAATAGTTTTGCACAAATTCCCTATGAACATGCATGATTCGAACTAGAAATCCATCCAATATCATAGTTAAACTTAACCCCGTGTATAAACTGATTTAGATTAAGCCTAAACACACCTAAATCTACAAAAATCATTTGGTTAATTAGCCTCAATCACACTGCCAAAAATTAAGAACACTAATCCTCTATATCACGATTTTAAGAGATTCGTTTCAAAACAAACAAAGTCCTTTTGGAATCAATATAAAGGAGATGATTATGAAATTTTTTCGTGTTTTACCTTTTGAGTGAGAATGATTTCTTTAAATCGTTGGAATCTTGCGATTTAGGAACTAGAGAGAAAACTTTTAAGTGTTTTTTATTTTTAGGAAAACTTAAATCGCATGTGTAGTTGTTATACACATTAGTTTCACAAAATGGCAACACTAGTCTCTAAAGTTTAGAATTCTATGCAATGTCTTTCCAAAGGTAACCTAATGCCCTTAAAGTTACTACGGGCTTGTTTACTTTCCGCTTAATTGGGAAAATATGGGCCCAAACTCTTAGTCTCTTTTAATCGGAAGACCCACCAAAGCCAAAGTCTCCCATTTAAGAGGCTAATTAAGACATTCCCTTCAAACTACTTAATTTGGTAAACGCACCCTAAGTGTTTGCAACTAAGGTCCTTGGAGTTAAGTATCTTAACTCCCCCTCAAATAGTGACCCGTTAAGTAAAAAACTTTCCCATTTATTTTCGTGACTCTTTGAAAATACATTCGAAATCACTTTCTCCCCCTCGAACAAAGACCCGTATTCTATTTAAAGCAATTGGTTTTGTTCGAGTGTTCAAATTTTCTTAAAAGATTTATCTTTTGACGAAAATGATTATGTTTTTATTCCATCTTTTAAGTGAGGGACCCGAGCATGATTTATAAAATCTTTTTGAGAACAATTGCTCGGGTCAAAAAAGATTTCTCTTCTTTTTAAGAATAAATGCACTGACACGTACACTTTTCTTTTCTTTAGAAGCACGGGTTATGCACAGAATTATGCACAAGCCATAGAAAAATAGAAATGACATGTTTTAAAAGCATTTAAACTCTCGTTCGAACTTTATTTACAAGCCCGTGCCATTATTGAACGACATTTCTATGGTCGTAAATATTATCGATTACAAGAGACATGTAGAGAAGGATATTTTTGTATTTTTGAAATTTTCTGATTTTGTATTTTATTTTTCTAGTTTTATATTTTTGTATTTTCTTTTTATAAAAATATTTTTAAAGTGAAAAAAATCTTGTTGGTGTTTTTGATTAAATATTTACATAGTATACACGAAGAGATAAGTTGTTACTCTTCTTCAGATTCTACAAGACTTTTGAGCTTCTCTGGAGTGATGCTTTGCATTCCAAGATGGTTGATCAGAATTTCGAATCATTTTCTTCCTAACGCCTTCGTGAAAATATCCGCTAGTTGGTATGTTCTCTTGACAAAATATAACTTAACCCTTTCATTCTCCAATTGCTCCTTTATGAAATGATATCGAAAGGCGATGTGTTTTGTCCTTGAGTGCTGAACGAAGTTGCAGGATAAAGCTATTGCACTTTTGGAGTCACAATACAGAGGAGTTCTGTTGAATTCGAATATATATTCTGTCAACTATGATCACATCCATAGGATTTGTGGACAACATCACGATAAGGATACGTATTCAGCTTTTGTTGTTGATATAGCAGTACATGGTTGTTTCTTAGATGACCATCTTTCTAACTTTTCTCCTAAAAATTATGCTCTTCCTGATGTACTCCTTCTAGTATCTTGAGAACCTGCATGCTATGCGTCTGCAAAAGCTGTTAGTTCAATACCAATGTCATTCGGATACCAAAGACCCATGTTATTGGTTCCTTTAAGATACCAAAAGCCCCGTTTTACTGCAGTTAAGTGCTTTTCGATAGGCTTTTCCTGGTACCGTGCACACATGCAGAGAACGAAAATAATGTCAGGTCTACTAGATGTAAGATACATAAGGGAGCCAACAATACTTCTGTATCGAGTAGGGTCAACTAGAGTCCCCTGTGGATCTTCATCAAGATTGGAATGCTCCACCATTGGGTCCACCACATCACTTTCTTCCATTCCATATTATTTTAACATTTCTAAAGCATATTTGTATTGATTTATAAAGATGCATCTGGGATTTTGAGAAACTTGTAACCATAAAAAGAAAGACATTTTTCCCATTATCGACATCTTAAATCTGGAGCTCATTTCTTTAGAAAACTTGTTGCAAAACTTTGGATTTGTAGAAGCAAAGATAATGTCATCAACATAAATTTGTACCAGTAATATATCATTTTCTTCCTTCCGTGTGAACAAACAAGTAATATAACAAGGGTCAAAATCAATTTTGGACCATTGGATTATCTGAACTGTGTCACTTGGACATATTGGACTATTTTGAATTGGACTGCTTCAAATGACTTGATTTTGACATGGTCAGTCAAAAAGAACCATTAATTGTTAAATAAACGTTTTGTTACGTTAATAAAAAAGGATACAATCCAATCTGTCTAACAGTTGAAATGTCAAGTATAGTTCACGTCAATCACTTCTATATCAAAAAGCGCGTCAACGATCTAAGCTGCATCCGGTCTAGGATATTCACAACCATTGTTAGCATCGTTTGGGTTGCATCCGTTTGCGAGTATTTGAAAACCGCGCCAGCGACTTAGTGACCATCCATTTTAGAAATATAAGTGTTTAGACATCAACTATTTTTCTCATTTAATGTGTTATATTGATCTTATCTTTTGAGACTTTATGTGCTATATTGTTTATATCAAAAAGCGTGTCAACGATCAGAGTTGCATCCGGTCTAGGATATTCACAAACTTTGTTAGCATCGTTAGGGTTGCATCCGTTTGCGAGTATTTAAAAACCGCACCAGCGACTTAGTGACCATTCGCTTGAGATTTTGTGTAAAACCTTATCTGTTTCAAGAGATTTTTCAAAAATTCTAATAATCATGTTAAGTTTGGATCCTATAAACTTTATTGCTATAGATCTTGTGTATCATGGTTTATTGTTTTTCAAAGTAACACAATGCCTTTGCCTAAATGATTTTGAGATAACCCGATAACTGTTAAGTAACAGAGAGTATATCATAATCATGTTGGTTATTAAAGCTAGTTATCACTTAAAAGTTGATAATGTATCTCTTTAACTGAGTCAGTGTAACAGAGTACTCAATGTTTTTTGACAAAGTGTTAGGAAATTTTACCCAGACAACTTGCTTTTAAGACTACTTTGAAATAATTATTGACCGAGAGTTACTAATAAATCAAGATGTCTATTAGGGCTAGTTATCACCTTAAAGCTGATGATGTATCCCTTTAACAAATCAGTGTATCTTTAGGGTTCAAGGTCAAGATTACTAAAAGGAAATCTTACTCTCATGCGAATCAAAAGCTTTCTAAATGTTTTTTAATGAAACAAAAGATTTTATTTCTCTAAACGATTGTAAGATGAACAATTTTTAAGCATGAGAAATATCAAATATCTCGTTCATCTTCTATCTTTTTAATTAGTAGAAATATTATCAAACATTTTTGGTGAGGAAAAATAAAAACATAACGAGAGAGAAACCATACATGAAAAAGCAAATGAGTGTATGTTGAAAAAATAAATGCAAGAACATACAAAAGAAATAAAAAGAATAAAGCGTACGACATGGGTTTGAAAAGGCAAGTAAACGGCACATGAGAAAGAAAATGACAAAAATATGGATAAAAAATGCTTGTCCTTATAAAATAGATAGAGAGGAAAGGGAAAAAATGTTAATAAATGCTTATGTATGTATTCTTGTGACACTAATTTGTTTAACTCTTTGTCTCATTATTTATAATGGCTCAAACAAATCCTCAACAACCAATGCGAAGTGAATAGGAACTGTGTCCAAGAGACAAATAAGTTGCCATCAGTATAAGCAACATAAGAATTAATCCAGATGGAATCCATGCAGAGCCACTCTTCAACCTTACTTTGGATATTCTTAAGCAACATACACTCTACAATGCATTAACTCTCACAACTGATGCTCTTGAGATTACATGCAACAGTTCTGGCACATAGGTTGTCAAAACGAGAACACAAAGATATACTACTTTCACTTGGACTATCAGTAATTTGAAATTGGAGCTGAATTGATCTGCCATGCTTTGAAAACCTCTCTCGGATAACCCAATAAACCATTACTTTAAAACTCTATCCCAAGAATTAACTTGTACCTTTCACCAATGAACTGGGATATGAAGGCTCATAGGGATCCATTTCATAAGTTATGATCAATATATTACATCAAACATTGGAGGACATTCTTGAACATCATCAACAAATGCTTAACTGGGAAATCCTCATGTATTGATAAAGAAAGGGAACTAATGGTGCAAATATTATGGGGGCTAAGAAGTAGATGAAGCATACAATGATAAGCTGAAGTTCAAACTTAAGGTTGTTGAACAAATCTTACCTGATGCATAATTACTTTTGGATCTAAAGAAAGGAGAAAAAGCAAGTAGAGAAGAACGAATTCTGTAAGAAATAAGAAAGGGTCTAGGAGAAGGCTCAAGTGTAGTGCCAAACACTCCTAATCACAGTGACTCTTCTAAAAGTTCTGTATGGGAATCAAGTGATGATGACAAGACAGAAAGTGATAATGAAGACAATGATGATACTGATCAAACAAACTAGTTTGGTGTTCTTATTTATGAATAGGATCAACAACTACCAACACTCACACTTCATAGTCCTAATGTCACTGCTACTTCTCAAGATGATGTTAGCTGATATTTGAATGAGACTCCTAAAGTAGAAATGACTGATCTGTTGTACCATTCTTAGACACCATTCCTCAATAACAAGAAAATGCTCCTATAGATCAAGTCATGGAATCTCCACTAGCTACTACAAGAAACATTCCAACAACAAAACCTAAATAAAAGCGAGCAAAGAAACTTCTCAAAAAGTGATTCGATAGAAGAACGATTCAACAAAGACTATCATGCAGAAGTTAGCAGATCACGAGCAAAGGATAAATGCTCTTGTATAAATAGATCATGCTGAAGTCATTGAAGAATCAGTTAAAGCTAATGTACTTAATGAAGTCAAGAACAAACTGCCAAAGTATGTGCCTAAAGAAGTCTCTGATTACTTTTAACCTCATCTTGAAAGAAATGTCATGGATGTTATGAAGAAAAAATCAATCAATTTGTTCAAGTCCTCCTCTACACCATCTAAGAACCTCACAGAAAATTTGAGCTGAATGAAAAGCTTTATGAAATGATGTTTCAAAGTACTTCATACCTAACTCATGATGCTCATCGTGAACTTTACAATGCATTATCAGAGTCCATCCGGATCGATGCACTTCAATCAAGATATGAATCAGCTCAAACATCTCGTAAAAAGCAATCTTACGATGATCAGGATCCTCCTAAAAATAGTGAGGGGGAGAAAAAGAAGAAAAGGAGCAAGGGTGCTCGTGAGTCCTCATCTAAGAAAGCTCTAGCTGAGTCTACTAACTTTGAAATATTTGCAGCTGCTAATGAACCAAGGCAAGAATAAGAACAAGAAGTTCCAACATAAGCATTTGGTGGATATCATGCTAATTGGTCAAGCAAACGAATCAAGAAAAGACGATTGAGGATGCTCCTAAGAAAATCTGGTTCAATGAGTCTGTTGACGCAGATAAGGATGTAGGGGAACACGAGCTTCATATTGGTTTAATAGTTATGTTTGCCAAGAAAACGAAAAGTTTTGTGAAGAAGGACAAGATCACTAAAGTAGATCT
>BQNB010094918.1:0-13866 GCA_026074375.1 Tanacetum coccineum
TCAGACATGAACATTTTGAAAACATCATTAATTTCATAAAAAAATTAATTACGAAGACGTGCACGAAAGAATCACTAAAAACGAAGTTAAAACGAATAAGATACGACATTTACGGGTTTTACGATAACTAAATCTATAAAAATAAATTAATAAACTGTCAAGAACAGTAAAAACCACTATTCGTCAGGGGACTAAAAATATGAAAATGTAATATTTTGATAACTTGTCTTAATACAAAAGCGTGGACATAAGAAACGTAAGAAACAAGCTTAAAACGATAAAGTTATGTCGTTTTTTACTAAGGAAATATTTATAAACTTTTTACTTTATAAACATGATTTCACAAATGCAATTAGATGGCAATGTAGCTATATAGAATTATATATGATATTAGTTAATCAAAGTGCTTAGTACTTATACGATCTATAATTAATTAGGTTGCATTCGGCGTTTATCTAACGCATTCTCTGTGATATACTTGATATTCATTCACACAAGGTGAGTTCATAGCCCCATGTTTTACAATTACAATGATTTACAATTTTTGGGGTGGGAAACATATGCATGTTTTTACAACTGGACGCAAGTGGACATTTTTATATTATGATTACGTGTTTGCCTAGGTAACAATACCCAATAAGCCCATTATCATGAGCTGGTTAATTACTGGATTGTAAGCGCGAATGTTATAAATAGATCTATTTGGGCGTGACGCCCCCGTTCGGGTGACTAGCTATCACCAAGAACGAACGTATACCATGTCGGATTTGGGATGTTCCGGGTTGAACATCATCAAGGGCAATGTAGGCAATTTTATATTGCAATTGATATATGTCGAGCTTCAGTATCATGAGCTTAGGGAAACGTAATGAAATTTTTTTGATGTTTGCATTTGATGTATTATCACGGGGGAAATCTTGCGGTCCTACACTTATACATTTTACAAACTATGAATTCTCCAACATTATTGTTGACGTTTTAAAGTAATGTTTTTCAGAAGGTCAATAAGGCACGAGGTACAAGGGGATACATTGGTGGTTATAATTGGATGTCACATGCTTAAAGATTCGGTTGCATTACATTTTGGGAAAACATTTGTTATGAACTGAAATCTTTGTATAATTAACAATAAACAAGTTAAGCTTCTGGCTTTTTGTAACAAGCAATTTACTAAATCCAATGTATCAGTTTTAAACGACTTTTAATGGTCGTTCTATATATATCTTGTGCTCTTGATCTATGAAGTACCACCCTCAAACCCATATTCCGATGCGACCCAATTTGAGGGTGTTACAGGAAAGCAGATTGAAGAAGAAGTGTTCTTGAAGTTATGTGAAAGGCTCAAGATCAAACAAACATTCATTTTTGTAAATCACCCCAAGGTAATTGGCTAACGAGGGTCACAAACAAAGAAATAGTCAAAGAAATGGAGAAAAGAGGATGGGCAGATGAACTCCCGCAAGTTCTTTGAGCCTATAAAACAAGCCAAAAAAGAAGCAACAGAGAAATCCCATTCAGCCTCACTTATGAAATGGAGGCAGTGCTGCCAGTAGAGATCAACATACCTACAAAAAGAACAAAGAAAGTTGATCCCACACAAAATGAAAAGGACTTGAGAATAAATTTAGAAAACATGGAAGAAAGAAGGGAAATAACAACAATAAGGGAAGCTACGAACAAAAAGAAGCTCGAAAAATACTACAACAAAAAAGTGAGTGTTGGTTCTAGTTAACTTCTAATGATTGAATTCCTTAAGCTTGTATAAGGATTAGTTATGCTAGATAAATCTAACACAACTTAGTTTAAGAAACTTTGTTTGATAATATTAAAGATTATGCGGAATCTAATCTTTAATATAAGAAGAATTCTTCAGTAACACAAAACAATATAATTTCAACAATAAAAGCTCCAATATTATTATTACAAATAATACGAATACTCTCCTAGTATTAGGGTTACAAAACCTTGAAGCTATGAAAATTCTATATGATGAGAATGATGAGATACCTAAAACTCTATGCCCTAGGACCTCCTTTTATACACCAAGGAGTCATAGTCGATTTATAATATATTACTAAAACTTAGATTATTCTTAAAGATCTATTCTATAAATAACAACCCTTATCTTATAAGTAATCTTGATCTTCAAGCAATCTTTATCTTTCAGCAGTTGTAATCTTTCAGCAGTTGTAACTTTGTACCAGCAACATTAACTCTTAACAAGCAGTAGTAACTTATACACCAACAGCATTAACTGTGTACAAGCAGTAATAACTACTTAGAATATTTTTTTTAATCTTCACCAGCGGTACTAACTTTACTCTAACAGTACTAACATATACTAGCAGTAGTAACTAGCAGTACTAATATACACTAGCAATACTAAGTTACACTAGCAGTAATAACTATGAACTAGCAGTACTAACTACTTAGCATATTTTTTATTAGAGTTAATGAACAGCACTAAGTTTTACTTAGCAACAGTAACACAAACCTTAGCAGCAGTAACCCCAAGATCATCATGAAGTCTTTTAATCCCAACAATCCTCCCCTAAACTTGATATTCTCCTTCAAAATCTTAAGTTTCTTCATTCAAAGCTTCATAATCACCAGAAGGATGCTTCCAAACACTTCATTGATTCTTGAGTTGTTTTGTGATGAGCTTAAGAAACTAATAACACATTTCATTCCAATGATCAGCTTGCAACTTCCTATTTAGTAGAGGTGGCAATCTTGACCCAAATATAAAAGAATGAGTTTAATTGGGTCATTTTTTTAAATATTTGGGTCATTTGGGCCATAATGTACCTCTAATGATTCCAATTCTTTCCATACCCTATAATCTGTAATATGTATTCATATCCATTCTGATCTTCCAACATGTGGAACAAAATATTGTTTTTAGATCACCCTATAGCCTCTCTTATAGCCCCTCCCTCTTCGCTTGTTGTACCACATGCCTTTGCTTTTACAATTTCCCATAGGGTTTCCAAATCTAACTGTCATAGCTTTGTTGAGCATATGACTGTAGACCTTAGTAAATCTTTGAACTTTCATCTGCCTTGATTATTTGGTACTAGTAGGTTTTTCTAAACCTTCTTTTGGTTCTTGTAGTCAAACATTTCCTTAGAGGCTTTGTTGCCAATGGAATTGCATTCAAATTGCTTACTTTCCTCTTTATCAGGAACAACTTCTTTTAGTCTTTGAAGCTTTTCTATTTCTTAATCGGTCATCACCTTTTTATTCTTAATACTTTTCTTGTTCCTGGCCAATGCCTGCTCCTCTCTTCGACACACTGCTCTCTTATGCTCTATTTGCTTCAGCTCTTACTTTACACTACCTTCCTCCAATTTATTTCATTTTTTCAAACTGTGTTTACCTTTTTCTTAGCTTTGTCAAATAACTTCTGAATATCATCAAATATTTTGTTCTTCAACTGATTGTTCTTATATCCAGCCATGTTTTTCTGATATGTAGACATTGTATTTCTCTTTTGAGCTTTAGTTGGTGGTTTGTTCCTCTTTTCTTGAGCTCTCATTGATGCAAAGTGTTTCTTTCTTGCTTCTAAGAGTTGCACAAACAACTTGGACTTCTCTTTAATACTCAACTTCTCTTGTTTTCTGCTTGCTTTGTCGAGCCATTTGATACTCTGCATATTATAATTGTTGCACAATTTTCCCAATGAAACATGTTAGCTTCCTCTATTTGTTGAGCTTTTTCTTTGGCAAGCCTTTCTTTCCTTTCTTAGGCTTGTAGCTTGAAGGCAAAGTTCTACATTCAAGCATCAATTGATCTTTCTTGATAAATTTTTTCAACTGGTTATGGTTTCAACCATTTTGCCTTTACCTTTATCCTGAACATTGAGTTATGATGGTTGTTGTGAAGAAACTATTGGTGTAGGTGCTTGCTTATCACACCCCGACAATGGCAGAAACTCAAGAATGCAACATAATGATCAATCATAACACAAGGTACAAAATAAAGAAAACTACATTGCATAAACTCAAGTGCTTATGGGAAGACATCAACCTTGATCAAACTCAAGTGATGTCCTAATTCGCACTAAAATCCATACAATTCTTATAATTATTCCAATGGCCCTTACTGGGGAACCATAAATCCAAACTTATATTCCATTACATCCTAATACTAGAATCAAAATTAAACAAGCAAGCAAGTCTTCAAGCAAAATTCCATTGGGGGATACTTATTAAGTCATGCTATCAATCACCAAATTTATTCCTCTTCATTCACCTGAAAATAATACTCGAAAATGTCAACAATAATGTTGGTGAGCTCATAAGTTTGACCTTAAACCCAAAAACTATGCCAATACTTCAACAGTAGACAATAGTGCTATATGACAGTGAATATATGCAAACAACTCTAGCATCGCCGCTAATAATACCTATGTCTATTACGCACCTAAACGCCTACTAGCTAGAATGCACTAATATTTTAGAGCAGGAGACTCACAAACCTGGGTAGGTGTACCCATTCTCGCTCTATATAATCACACAAATACTGGGTAGGCGTACCCATCCGATCCAATAATCTCACAAACACTAGGTAGGCGTACCTATCCGATCCAAACAATCATGCATCACATATATCCATATAGGAGTCATAAGCAAAGAAACTTGTCCAAAAAACAAAACCACATTTCGCACAGATTCAATTCTAAACATTTCAAAACAAATTTGGTATCATTACCCCAAACGGATAAAACAAGAGTAAAATATTAAGGGACTCGGAGATAATACCTCAAGCAGTATTTAGCTTCCCAATCTCAATCACCACAAGCATATGCAACGGACGCTCAGCACACGACTATGACTACAGTTAATGTTCCCAATTAATCATCCAATTCCAAACTAATATTTACGTTTGATGCCATGAGTTTTAGACACGTTGTACAATTTCCCAAAAAAGTTTTTTAGTGGTGTGATGGTTGACAACTTATCTCCACAATCATATCAATCTCATTCTCTGATAATACATACTTATACTATTTATCGTGAATAGATAAGTAATATAATAAATATTTATAATTTTTAATTATATATATATCTCGAACAAGTCCATTCCCGGTCACTCCTAGCACTTCAAAATAATTTATAAACGGTTGATAAATGAAACGTTTTACTCATTATAACACTTTAGGAAGTTTTCGAGGAAAAATTTATTTTTACGTCTTTTAGTGAAAATAAATAAATAATTTAATTATTATTTTATTATTAAAAAATCAAAAATCATGTTTTTAAGGAATAATTTCTAAGTATAAACTTATTATGATTTTTCAAACATGACCGTACCTTATACAACGTTTTTCAAGGTTTCAAACCTTATTTTTCATCAATTTTTAAATTCGACACTTTTCGATAAAAATATCCAATCTTATCTTTTTCACTTAACCAACACTTTTCTTTAAAATTTATTATTCAACATCTAATTCGTAAATAAAAACATTACATTTCCACTTTCAAAAGTCCGTCAAAATTCTCATAACTACTATATATCGCTTATTGGGCCACAAGGGTCCATTAGGACATTTATATGTAAAAATAATCCGGACCACAATAAGCCCTCCCATTAAGCGGGCTTCAAATAGGACTTATTGGTACCAGTGGTCCATAAACTCTAAAAATACGTATATTAAGCTCGAAAAATAGCTATAAAGCTACGTATCGCATTTGGTTACTACCATAAGCCTCAAAAATAGTCCCAAACAATGCCAAAAACAAAAATAATATAAATTAACTTGCACTTAGTGACGTGGGAATTTACTAGTGGCCTTTAAGCCCTATTAAGCCAAGGAAATAGCTTATAAATAGCCCGAAATTTAGCTTTTACATGCAACTTATCAAAAAATAAAGTTTCTAGCATATTATTTATTCATCCATCACGACCACAACATCAAAACTACAAAAAAAAACCCTTTTCCCTTTTTTACTATTCAGAACCAATCTCACCTTTTTATTCATTTTCGCTTCAAAATAATCGATTTTCACAACCGATCACTTGTATCAAAACTTACATCTATGCATCAAAAATAAACCCAAAAGGTCAAACGAAATTTAATTTGAAAACTTACAAGAAAATCTTCAATTTTATAGATTTCGACACGAACCGGACAACTCAAACGTTGTTTAAAAGAATACCCGTATACTTGTATCAACCCGAAATATCACGTTCTTGAACAAAGTTGGAAAATTTATGGTTTTCTCTTGTTGCTTGGTTCGGACGCACCACATACACATACTAAAGTGTGTGTTTTTTTTTAAATGAATGGAAAATGAGTGGAAATGGACTAGTGGTGAAATATATGTGTACATTCTTAGGACACAACTTCTTGAAATAGCCTCTGTTGTCCCTATCCTTCCATAAACGGGCACAAAGGCTTCCTATGGGTGTCGGCGGTCTTTCTTTTCGTATCGAAATCACTTAAAAGCTCGTAAACTTCAACTGAGTGTAAAATTTACCACAAAGTTAAAAAGCTATTTTTATTCACTTATAAATTAATTTCTCCATTAACCTTGAGTATTACATGACATATTTTCACTTTACACCCTTTAAAACTCAATTTGGACATTAACCGGCGTGTCAGACTCATTTTTCAGCATTTCTCACATTCACTGGTCAAACCACCCGGAATACAAATAACTCAATAATAACCTTCAAGAAGAACTATTATTCACAATAAACCACAATTAGTCACATATCTCATAAAATCACCACCGTCAACACGGTACAAAATCTGAATAAACTGACAAAAGTTAAATAGTCAAAGGTCTATTAACGAAATATTCAGAACACAAAAAGGGCAAAGGTTACATTCTACCTCCCTTAAAAGAATTTTGACCCCAAAATTCAGCCACTAATATTACTAAAACAATATGGGGTACTTCAATCCTCATCTGAATCTTAATGTTTCCCAAGTGAATAGACCAACGTTCTGAATTCCATCGAATCCTTGACTGGTGGCAATCTTACTACACTTCAACTTCTTAAACTATCTTTCCAAAATTTCCCATTAGGCTCTTCACAATATTTAGCTTACATCAACTCGTATCTCATCTAAAGGCACTTGCGTGTGTTGGATCAACTAAACTCTCTTAAGGTTGACCGTGAAAAGCGTCATGTAGCACCATTCAATTCCTCAGGCAAATCTAACCGATAGGCCACAGGGCCTACCTTTTCAATAATTCTCAAACGGGTTCTAAAAATATAGAGGTGCTAACTTCCCTTTCTTCCCAAATCGTACCACACCTTTCCAAGCCGACACTTTGAGCAAGACATAGTTACCTACACTACACTCTAGAGGCTTCCTCCTCTTATCAGCATAACTTTTCTGACAATCACGCGCAGCCTTAAGTCTATCCTTAATCTGCGAGATTTTCTCAGTGGTCTCTTGCACTAACTCAGGTCCTATCAACTGACCCTCTCTAACCTCTGCCTATATAATAGGAAAACACCACTTTCTACATACAATGCCTCAATCGGAGCACATCTCACACTTGCATGATAACTATTTTTATACGAAATCTCAACCAACGGTAAGATGAACATCAACTTACCTCCCAAAGTCTAGGACGCACGCTCTAAGCATGTCTTCCAAAGTTTGAATGGTACAATCACTCTGACCATTGGTCTGAGGGTGATAAGCCGTACTTTATGTCTAAACGGGTTCCTAATGCCTCTTGCAATGACTGCCAAAACCTTGATGTGAAACGACTATCACGATCCGATATAATCGAGATCGGTACACCATGTCTAGCAACTATATCATTTCCTAATACAATCTATGCCATCCTTTCCATCTTATAATCCTCACGTATAGTAGAAAATGAGCAGACTTAGTCAATCGGTCTACAATGACCCAGATTGTGTCAAGCCCACTACTAGTCCTGGGCAACTTAGTCACAAAATCCATAGCTATCCCTTCCCATTTCCATACAGGAATCTCAGGTTGCTAGAGCAAGCCAGATGGCCTTTGATGCTCAACCTTAACCTTCAAACAATTAATTTTTAACTAACCATTACTCAGCTATATCCTTTTTCATTCTAGGCCACCAATACCTATATCTTAATCATAGTACATCTTATCAGCTCCTGGGTTTGTACAGCTTAGTACCTTCAACTTTATTGGATTCATCCATTATCAGGGTTCCACTCACCCTTTGAAAGGTACCTATATTCAATCCAGGTAGTACAAAGTTTCATCACTTCTTTGTTCTATCATCTCATCTAAACCTTTCTGCAATACTGCAAATTCCATCCTAACAGCGCCTCCTTCTATGCTGCCAGTATATATCTTATTAATCGCTGAAGGATCATATCTTTTAAGCTCTCTCTCTTTAGGCTTTACTCTTTACTTCCTACTTAGGCGTACAGCCACCACATTCGCTTACACGATGGTAGCGAATTCGCAGTTTAATCACTAAACACTCTATCCAGCGAGTCTGTGCATATTCAACTCTTTTTTTACTAAATTTATGCTAAGAGACTCTTAGGGATCCATATAGATGGACACTCTATTTCCTTACTTATATTGTCTACCTGATCTTTAAGTACAAAATACAACCGCCTCCCTATCTCTATAATCATGGGTTAGTATAATTCTCCTAATGAATTTTCAACTTCCTAGACGCATAGGCTATCCCTTTACCTCTTTGCATTAACACACAACTTAGTCCTATCCCGGACGCATCATAATATACCATAAAGTCTTCTGGTCCATCGGGGAGAGCTAGAACAGGTGCATTACACAACTTATCCTTTAAGGTCTGAAATGTCAATTCATGTTCCTCACCCCAATCGAAAGTCATACTTTTATAGGTCAAGACAGTAAGAGACTTAGCTATCTTAGAAAAGTTCTCAATAAAATCATCTATGGTAATACCCCCAGCCAATCCTAAGTAAAGAACGTACCTGAGATCGGATTCAAGAAGGCTTTCAAGTTCTTAACAGCTGCGATCTTACTTGGGTCACATGATTCCATTACCATTTATCACGTGCACCAATAAATGCACTTCTCTTAGCCAGAATTTCCACTTAGAATACTTAGGCATAAGTGTTTCCTTTTTGAGCAGTCCCCAAGACTAACCTTGAATGTTCTACTTGTCCTATTGAGTCTTAGAGTAGATATAAGATTTCGTCTATAAACTCTATCACCAAAACTTATCAAGATATGGTCATACAAACTCTATTCATAAATCCTAAATATATTCTTGGGGCATTTAGTTAGACCAAAGGGCATTACAGTGAACTCGAAATGTCCATAATGAGTCTTAAATGCAGTCTTTGGAATGTCATCCTCGTGCACTCTCAGCTGATGGTATCCAGACCTAAGATCTATCTTCGAGAAAAAACTGCGACCCTTACAGTTGATCAAATAGATCATCAATTTTAGGAAGTGGATAACGATTCTTAACAGTCAACCTGTTTAAATCTCTATAATCAATGCACTTCCTAAAAGTACCATCTTTTTCTTATTACGAAACTAATAACGGAGCTCCCCTAAGGCATTGAGCTTGGTCGACTTGAAAAACTTTTTCTTGGACGTTCCTTGAGTTGTCCCGGACAACTCCTCCAATTCAGAAGGTTCGCTAAATGATAAGTAGACTTTGTACCGCCGCTTGCTCGGGGATTAACTCTAATCCGAAACTCAATTTACCTAAATAGGCGGTATCCAGATAGGTCATCCGGGAATTACCTCGGTAATCTTCTTTCCACAACAATCTCTTCTTGTTTTTATACAACATTAGCCTTAGTAGCACTCATTCAACAGTCTCGCTTTCTCTTTCGGGTCTCTCTCCTACTCTCTAAGCACCTGCCATCGGTAGTGGTTTCCTTATACCTTTCATGACTAAATTATTTTAGGGCCTTATAGTTAGGACAACTTGTCCATACCTATAATCACGTCAAAACTCCCATGTCCAAAAGGTATCAAATCGATGTCAAAGACATGACCCTTAATTTCTAGTTTATAACCCTTAATAACCTTATCAATCTCTACTAGCTGACCTAAGTCGTTGGGCTCTAAGCCTAATAAAGGTATAAAAGTAGTGGAAACAAAACTATAGTCGGCACCAGAGTCAAATAAGGTAGTGGCAAAAATGATTGTTCAAAGTAAACGTACATGTCACAATGTTCGATCCTGGCGAGCTTCCTCTGCTCCCAACATGAATGCCCTACCCCTAGCCTGGTTCCCTTGGTTTCTATGACCTGACCCTTGTTATTAGCAACTTGATTTGGACAATTTTCTTTTGGGCCTCGTGCCCTATTTAATCTAGGACAAGCTGACCTGACATGGTCGGTACTCCCACACTCATAACATGCCTTAACAGTTGGGTTTCTAGCATTGACAGTATTCACATTCCTCAGCACACCTTTCTATCCCTTCCAAATGTTCCTAGGCGGTTTACGTAGAAAGCCATGTGCGACTAGGTCCACCGGAGGTTACATGGTAGGAGTTTTGAAGGTGGTAAACTGGGCTAAGTATTGTATTCTCTCTTCCTCATGGTTTATAAGTGGTAGCAAAAACATTTCCCAGTCCTAAGTCCTCTTATTATCATCCCTTTTACTCCTGTCTTTTCTAGGTTCCCTTACGTTTTCTCTTTTCTCAACCTACTTAATTGATCCATTTCTCACAGCCTCACCAGTCAGTGCACCAGAAATCTGCACTGCCTTCTGCATATTCTTTGGCTCTGTTACTGCCACCATCCCACGGATTTGTGGAGCAAGGCCATACACATACCTCTCAATCATCCTACTCTCAGGAGTTACCAAATGTGGAACTTTCTTAGCATACTCTTGAACCTATCAGTATACACAGCATGGCCAGCCCTGACCATGGTGTGATTCCATAACTTGATTCCAACTTTTGCATACTCTTAACTAGGGACATAAACTCATGTATCATCATTAACTTAAAGTATTTTCTTGGACATACTAACAGCTATCTATCGGTTTGCATGCGGATATAAAGAGTTCTCCCACATTAAAAGCCTTACCCACACATGAACCAGTGAGTGATATTTCATTTTTTGTCAAAAACTACAACCATTCATTTCATGTACAAGATTCATTTTCTTAACCAAGAGTAAGAACTAGCACTCCTCTTTCCATTCTTATTCCTAGTGTTTACAAGCT
The DNA here is from genome assembly GCA_026074375.1 of Tanacetum coccineum. Classification (NCBI taxonomy): domain Eukaryota; kingdom Viridiplantae; phylum Streptophyta; class Magnoliopsida; order Asterales; family Asteraceae; genus Tanacetum; species Tanacetum coccineum. The sequence continues at coordinate 11,155 of BQNB010094918.1, forward strand.
AAGAACTCACTTTTTATTGAAAAAACCTACCAGTTTTCCATTTACTATCACTTTTCCCCATGTTTCTGAATGTTCTATTAAACCACATTTCCATTTTGATTTTTCCAGAAGATTTTCATCGGTGTTACTAACTATGAGCCAACATGGCGGGTAAGAGGTTCTGCAATTGTTAGGCAATGATCGTTGAGAAGTTTGGTGCACCCCCATTGGCTCCCTCTACATTCCCATTGACTCCCTCTACACCTCCATTAGCTCCCATACCCATGCGTCATTTCCGTTGGACATTTAATTCACACAGGCTCATCATTACCTTCCAAAGGTCTTGACCCCTTCCACCAATACTGAACCCGTTCACCCCGTTCCCCCTCCTAGTGATTCGATGCTGGCTGGCAGCAACTTTGCGGTGCCTCATCCCTTGGCGGCATTATCTATTCGAGGGAGGAACATGTGCTTTCGTTAGTATGTGGGAAGAACTTATATATTTTTATACTAGAATATCTACTATAATTACCGATATTCACATTACACCACCTACAATGTCAACATCGATTTGTAGCGTGAACAACAATACCAAGTATGAGTATGTTGTGATATGCTTATAATTACGTCTGGCCCACCCGTAATTTATATTCGCATCCTTTCCATTTTTATTCGAATATTAAGCCACAATTTCAATGAATGGCACATACTAAGGCACCAAACCATGGACACACAAATGGGACATAAAAGCGGAAACATCGCGCACATAGATACTATGCACAACTAAACAACGAATCTTAGGTTATAGTTTAGGCCAATCCACCTAGTTCTCTATAACCCTGGCTCTGATTACCAATCTGTCACACACCGACAATGGCAGAAACTCGGGAATGCAACATAATGATCAATCATTACACAAGTTACAAAATAGAGAAATACAGTGAATTAACTTCCAAGTGCTCATGAAGACCATCAAAACCTTGAACAAAAAATAAAAGTGATGTCCCAAATCGCTAACTAAAAATCAAATCTCTTACAATATATTTCCAACGCCCTCCACAGGGGGACCAAAATCCTAATTATTCCATAAACATCTAAAACTAGAATTCAAAAATAACACAACTTAAATTTAAAGAAACTTTGTTTGATAAATACTAAAAGATTATGCGGGAATCTAATCTTTTATATAAGAAGCATAAGAATTCTTTAGTAACACAAAACAATATAATTTCAACAATAAAAGCTCTAATACTATTATTACAAATAATACGAATATTCTCCTAGTATTAGGGTTACAAATCCTTGAAGCTATGAATTATACGACTAAGATACCAAAACAAAAGATTTCTAGATATCAAACTCTATGTCCTAGGACCTCCTTTTATACACCAAGGAGTCCTAGTCGATTTACAATATATTACAAAAACTTAGAATATTCTCAAAGATCTATTTTAATAATAATACAATTCATATCTCATAAAGTAATCTGATCTTTAAGTAATCTCATCTTTTAGCAGTTGTTTGTAACTTTGTGCCAGCAGCATTAACTCTTAACAAGCAGTAGTAACTTATACACCAGCAGCATTAACTGTGTACAAGTAGTAGTAACTACTTAGATAAGAAATCGGACGAAAACGTAAAAAACAGACGAAAACGTAAAAAATACGGACGAAAACGTTAAAAAACGGTCGAAAACGTAAAACATCGGTCGAAAACGTGAAAAACGTAAAAACTGACGAAAACGTAAAAAAAGGTAAAAAAACGGACGAAGATATAAGAAATCGGACGAAAACGTAAGAAATTTGACGAAAACGTAAAAAAAGGGCCGAAAACGTAAAAAGACGAACGAAAACGTAAAAAAACGGACGACAACGTAAAAAAGCCGACGAAAACGTATAAAGCGTTCAGAAATGTATGAAAACACCATAATTTAGTAGGTCGACCCAACCCAAACCGTTTGACCCATGACCCGTTAGACCTATTTTTAAAACATGACCTGTTTGACCCATTGACCCATTGGACCCATAACCCATTTGACCCATGACCCAAACCAACCCAACCCAACCCAACCCATTTGCCACCTCTACTATTTAGCATATCTGTGATTGTAGCAGGTGTAAGGGGATATCTCTTTTCTACCAGCATATGTTTGTGTACATTTTGCTTCCTTAATGAATGTACTCCACATGAATCATATAGCTTCTAATCCAATACTCTATAATCCTGTTGATTCCTCCATACTTGATCTTCAACATGTGGATCAAACATTGTCTTTAGATCACCCCATAGCACTCTCTCATAGCCCTCCTCTGGCCTTGTTGACCCATGCTTAGCTTTTACCAATTTCCACAGGGTTTCCAAACCTTCCTTGTCAAAGATTTTGAGCATATGACTGAAGACTAAGTACATCTTTGAACTTCCATCAGCCCTGATTATCTGGTAATAGGTCTTCTTCCCTTCTTTATGGATCTTCTAGTCAACAATGCTTGGAGGCTTAGTTGCCAAAGGAATAGCATCAATTGATACTTCCTCTTTATCAAGAACAACTTCTATTAGTCTTTGAAGCTCTGCTGTTTCTTTATCCTCTTCCAATTTTTGCTTTTTAGAGCTTTCTTGTTCCAACTCTTCTCTTGCTCTCTTAAAGCTTCCTTTTACTCTTGTCTCACTGCCTTCTGCTCTTACTTCACTGCCTTCCACCAATTCTGTATCTATATCTACAAATGTGTTTACCCT
>BQNB010094918.1:13960-26000 GCA_026074375.1 Tanacetum coccineum
TCTTATTTTGCAACTAGTTTGTGAAGAATATTTCTTTTCATTTTCTATTAATTGACTATTAGATATGTCTCTTACAAGGATTTGAGAAGTCGTTACTAATAACTGACACACAGATAGAGCCCGACTGAATATAAAGAACCCTTGAATAAAACTAAATTTTCAACACAATAAATACAACTTGCATCTCTAGCAAGAGCATCTTCAAACACTAGTTAACTAACGTATATATACTCGAATGCAAAAAAGCATATCAATTAAGATGAAAACGATATTTTGAAGAAAAAAATTTGTTCCTTGAAGATTTGAAAATTCCAGAATCTTTAAAGTTTTTTTTTTTTTTTGCACAATAGCAAACAGCTTTCAAATTTTTTGTAAAACCAACAGAACTACTTAGATAATAAGGTTGAGCTTAGTAAGAGTAGCACCACAAATTATGTGCTCACTAGGCGTCAAGATCAAGTGTGAACCATTGTGACGCACCTCCAAAAAGGCAAGCACGCGTGAAAGGGGAAAAGAAGGGGTTCGGTGGTCTGCACCACCAAAAGGATTGAATATTTCCTTGTGTGTGGTAGAGCGTGTTGCAGGGTACTATGTGTTTAATTGGGATATAGTTAAATAGTGGTTACCAAGATAAGAACAGAGATCTTAGGAAAGTGATGACACCGATGGATGGTGTGATATTCACGTGAAAGTGACCACCATCATCGCACCTGGTCTAATGGTATTCATATTACGAATGCACCTTCTATTCGCCTATGTTTGTGAACAATGCCATATGCCAGACTATTTATTTAGACTCATATAATTAGTATATTATGTATATCATTAACACTCACATTTTTGGCAAACAAACATACCGAGTATTGTTGATCCTAATAGATCACTTATACCTGAAACTTTGACTCGACATCAAGGCCTGCCACAGCGTCTGATGGAGATTTATTCAGAAACAAATAATACATTACAAGTCATAATCATGATAGAGTATAAAGTTCTGTATTATCAGTTGCTGCTCATAGTCTTCTGCACAAAACCCTCGATGTCAAAAGAATCATTCCCACTCTTTGTGATGACACCCTGGCAAGATTTAAGCAGAGACATTTGTGAGAAAGATGAACAAACACATGGTACAAATGTGTATGTATGTCTCAGAGAGTGAGAATGTCACCTTTTCGGTTATAATACCACTTATGAGACTCGCTGGTGTAACGTCAAAAGCTGGATTCCACACAGAAATTCCAGAAGCTGCAACTTGTTCTCCAAGACCTCCACGGGTGTTTAGTAGTTCACTAGCTGATCTTTCTTCTATAACAATCTCGTCTCCAGAAGATAGTGATAAATCGATGGAAGTCAATGGTGCAGCAACGTAAAACAGAACACCGTGATGCTTAGCTGATAGAGCAAGGCTATAGGTTCCGATCTTGTTCGCAGTGTCGCCTGCAATTATGTTTAGTTAATCAATGGGTTTCACTCCATGTTAAACGTAACAAGCAGTTGTTGGTGAAGTACCATTAGCAGCAACACGGTCAGCTCCAACAATGACAGCATGCACACGTCCTGCTTTCATTAAAGCAGCAGCAGCAGAATCCGCTATAAGAGTGGCTGGTATTTTGTCATGTACCAACTCAAAAGCCGTTAATCTTGATCCCTACACTTGCACAAGTAAAAAAGACGTTATTTCAACTCAAATAAAATACACAACAAAAGGGAACTGCTTTAATATCAATATCATGATGTTCGCGAATCACACGACACGTGTATCTTGTTTGAATCTAGGATGCAACCTTGAAATATCATGTGAACTTTACTTGCAAGCCTTGCACCACTTGAAGTAGTGCCAATCTGAAATAGGTATCTATTAATTTCTATAGAGCCATTTGGGTTCGTGTGACAAAGACAAACTATCTAGCAAAGCAACTAATTACTCACTAAATTAGGTGCATGTTTGGTCATCTGGTGGTGTAGTATTAGATGTTAATATAACGGCATGCATTAATACAGAATCCAGTATAATCAAGTACATTTTCACGGTACTGCTAATATCTAGAATGTTGTAGGTGTTTACATTTAGAGTGCACAAGATCAGAATAAATTTGTGTTCTTAACTTTAAGGAGTTTAGTTGAACATGGAAAGGATGGTAGCATCAGGTCTAATATTCAATAATCCATAGTAATACATCTAGCACGTGGTACTCACTTCATTTTATGACAATTGCAACAATTTCCTTCATAGTGTGTCCCGTGAGATGACAACAATTCCTTTTAGGGTTTTCAAAGCCAAAATAGGCTATTTGGGTTCATAAAATTCCTTATTTTCTCTTTATTTATTGGAATTTTAGATATGTAATAAGGTGTTGAACCTTTTCTTTGGAGTATATGACAATTCAAAATAACCATTAAATGACACAGGGAGTATGAGACTACTTAGAATATCCAAGTGAGTCTAGACCAAAAAGTGCAATAAAGTGCTTACTTGGTTGAAAGGACGGGTTTCGGTGCAATATGCACTTTCTAGTACTCCATCAGCATGAAGTGAACGAATCACTCCAAGAGCCGTTCCATATCCAGCTGTTGCAAGACTATTAAAACAGAAACAACCAAACAATAAAAGATTGAAACCTAATAAAATTTCAACTTATTATATCAGTTATACGAGTTGGAATATAACTGAAGATGACGAGGAAGGGGGTGACTAACCTGCCAGTATTGCAATGTGTTAAAATTGATAATTTCTTAAAATCTTTTTGATTCTGGATAAAAGAAGACCCGTATGACCCTATTGCTTTATTGGAAGCAATGTCATCCTCCAGCATTATCTCAGCCGCTTCTAGGTAAGCCTGAAACAGAACATAACTACATTACTCAAGATTATAGTGCAAATTGTAATCTGTAGCCATAAAAAGCTTTTTAATAGACTAAACAATCAAAATGGAGTTGCAGAACTAAAAATTACAAATAAAGATTGATTACTTGGAACACTTGATTGGCATCTTTAGCAGTTGCAGCAGAGTTGAATACTATCTCTGTAAGTTTAGTTGCTGCATCTGAAAGATTCACTGCAGTTGGACGACTGATGAATAGTACAACATATCAGTAGAAGTTGTGAGGATACACAAGTATAAAAGCATTATATTTGCAAACTGAAGTCATATACCAAACTCGTACATTCCATAGGAGCAGGTAACGCTAGGAGTAGTTTTACCTTGACACAAGATATTCCAGTTTCTTTTTAAGCAAAGATGCTGCATCATTTGGTGTTCCACTAAATCCCTTCAGTTTAGATATTTCTACAGCTAGAGAAAGTGCAGCAGCAATGGCAATCGCAGGTGCCCCACGTACCACCATCTCTCTTATTGCTTCCCTGGATGGATATACAAAAACGTATTAGTTAATAAAACTGATATGGTGGCCCTAGGAAACAAATTTCATTATAATTTGACTAATTAATATTTATTTAATAAAGAAATGGCAAATTTAACTACTAGTAAACGATACGACGAGTGACGAAATAAAGCTGAGTAGTCCCTCCATTCCAAAAGGGCATTTAAGACTTACCAGCCTTGTACAGCATCTTGAATTTCCAGATAGATGGTATCAAGAGGAAGTTTTCTCTGCTCAAAACAAAACTCAAGTCAAGTATGCATAGATCACCAAAATCATTCACACACATAATGATAATATCTGTTTATAGCAATCTTCTCCAATACCGGCTTTTGAGTTTATACCCAGTGTTTGTTCGGAAACAAAGAAATGTAAAAACTATAACAGAAACAAGACATGCCACCAAAAATAAAGGTTTCTCCTTTTGCAGCACTTTTGCATTTAGGCTATATTTTTACTTTCTATATAAAAGGACGGCCTTTTTACTGTAACAACTCGGAAACAATTCCAAATCAACTTACTATTACGTGTTCCTCATGTGATATTTTTTTTGTATCAAACGTGTTTGGTATGCATCTCTATTTTACAATTAGTTGACTGCTGTGGTGACAGCTCACCTTGCTGTCTAAAGCATCTTTTTCAGCGGCTCTATCTTTTTTTGTAATTGCATAAACTAATCGTGTTTTTAATATTAGACTGCTTTGTTAAGTACTATCCACAGGAACATAAAAGTCTAGTTTTAGCTGCATAAGAATCATAGTTTAGTCCTACCCTGAGTTTGTTTACGTTCTAATTGTTGTACATTACTATGAATTGTACAGTGTAGTGTATATCTATGTTCAGAAGCAATAGATACAAGTGGTGATGCTTGATATCACAAGATAATTGGGGTGTTTGGATTAGCTTTTCTAAGACTTATGGGTTCATTTGAAACTGAAAAAGCTTATAAGCTCACTTTTCCAGCTTATGAACTTATCAACTTGAGCTTATGGCTTATTCAAGACTGTGGGGGTGTTTGTTTATGCTTATTTGGCCGGCTTATAGGCCTATTGAACTTTTGAAAAGCTCATAAGCTCAAAATTTTGGGCTTATAAGCTTATTAACTTGAGCTTATAAACTTCAATAAGCCATAAGATCACATTGATAAGCTCATAAGCCTAAAATTTTGAGCTTATGAGCTTTTCAAAATTTCAAAAAGCTCATAAGCCCGAAAAAATGGGCTTATGAGCTTTTCCAAATTCGAAAAAGCCAATCCGCCACGAAAATAAGCTAATTCAAACACTTAAACCTTATAAATGTAGTCTCGACTAATCGTTAGACGTAATTATCACTCCCATCACATCAAAATGCTGAAATGTAGTAAGTTAAGGAAGGGGGGCCTACCTGGTCAAGTAGTTGAAGTGAACCACGCTGATAGCGGATAGCTTCCAAAGCCGCCATTTATTTCTTCTAACTGATGCATAATAAACACCCAAACCCATTAATATTTTATATAATAATGTCCCAATTCATTATATAGTAGTAATATAGAGATGATGATGATGGTGGTTGGTTACCTTCGGGTAGGGAATGATGGCGGCGCTGCTGCAACTTACAAACAAACAACAACAATTATGTATGTATGAATGATGATTGATGATACAAAGAATATAATCTCACTATTTTATGGGAATCAAACCTTTTATTTTAAAAAGTTGTTTTGTCTTTCTTCTGTCATGAACCTTGCTGCTTTCTCTTTTGAGTTAATTACATGTTTGGCCCTTGTGGTTTACACGAAGTTGCAGGCTTGGTCATAAAACGCATTTAATTACACCACTGGTCGCCGTGGCTGTCCAAATTGGGTTGACTGGTCATTTGACCGATTTTCCATCCAATTTAACGTTAATGTGGGGGGCAATTCAGTTCAATCACTTTCATAAGAAACCTCAGGGACCATCTTTGCAACACTATTTTCCCCCCGCCTGATTCTAACAACAAAACAACAACATGCAAATTGTTACAAACTCATTTCCAAACTGCAATTGTTACAAGTTAATTTCCAAAATCCAAATTACAACACTAATCTTTGAGTCCCAAATTCAAATTAATGACCTAAACTGCAACACTAATCTAAACCACAAATTGTTACGAATTGATTTCCAAACTGCAACACTAATCTTTGAGCACCACCAAATTCAAATTAATGACCTAAACTGCAAATTCATTTCCTAAACATCACCTAATCTAACCTAAACTAAACTACAAATTGTTACAAATTCATTTTCAAACTGCAACACTAATCTTTCAGCACCAAATTCATATTAATGACCTAAACTGCAAATTCATTTCCTAAACATCACATTAATGACCTTATTGCATACAAGTGCAAATGCATTTCCTAAACATCAGGTTATACAAATTGCATTTCCTAAACATCACAAATACATACAAACATGCTATAACCCATCTTAAACATCACTTAATCTAACCTGCGAACAATTACAAAAGCAGCCTTTCAAGGCATACCCATCATCTAATCTAACCTAATCTAACCTGCAAGGTTATGACATAAACTACAAATGCATTTCCTAAACATCAGGTTATGACAAAAGCATTTCTTAAACATCACCTAATCTAACAAGCAAACAATTACAAAAGCAGCCATTCAAGGCATATATACATTACCAAAATAAAGTTTAGGATGAAAGCTAAAGATACGCAACATACTTTTAAAAAAAATTATAATATACGTAACGAACTATATCTAATATCAGTATTCTTAAAATACATTCAAATTTTGAACGAAATACGTAATATTGACCGGTATGTGACTTGTTTGACCAGTTGTGACCTGTTTGACTGGTTACCATTTAGAAAAAAAATACAATAATAGTTTTTTGGTTTGCGTTGACTTTGGCTGCTAGTCCTTTGACTTTTCTTTTCACTTAAATTTTTTTTTACTTTTTTTTTCACTTAAATTTTTTTAATTTTTTTTTCACTTGATTTTTTTTTTACTTTTTTTTCACTTAAATTTGTTTACCTTTTTTTTCGTTCACTTAAACTTTTTTCACTTAAGTTTTTATATTTTTTTTCTCTTTTTGTAAAGTGATAAATTTATATCCTCACTTTTACATTTTTTTCATGGCACTTATTATAATTATACTTTAATGTAACGTCTAAAAAAATTTCTTTTTAAGAAATATAAGTCACATGAGGGGTGTTTAACGATCAAAATTTAGGTCACAAGAGGGCGTTAGTTTTTAAAAAAATTAATGCAACATTTATAAATTTTTCCTAGAAGTTTTTTTTTTCTGAAGTTGCGTAAAGTAAAAGTATAATAAGTGTCAAAAAAATTAGTGTCATTTTTCTAAGTGCTAAAAAAAATTATTGTATGAATAAATGAAAAAAGTTAAAAAAAAGTGTAAAAGTTAAAAAAATAATTTAAGGGAAAAAAAGTATAAAAAATTAAGTGAAAAAAAGTAAAAAAACTTAGGTGAAAAAAAAGTAAAAAAAAAGTTTAAGTGAAAAGAAAAGTCAACGGACTGGCATTGAAAGTCCACGCAAGCCATAGGGACAATTCATGTAAATTTTCGAAGTGGTAAACCTTTAACTTGTTGGTAGCCGGTTACATTAACATATATCGTTCAAAATTTGAAAGTTTTTTGAGGATACTAGTAATATATTTCGTTGATTATGTATATTGTAACTTTTGGAAAAAGTATCTTGCGTATCTTCAGCTTTCACCCTAAAGTTTAATGCATACAATTCCACAATCAATATCTGAAAATGCAGCTAATTAGTTAAAGAGTTATTACATACCAAACAAAAGACTTATCTTGAGCAAGAAACTTAAGAGTTTCTCTTTCTGCCAGAACCAGAACATCCAACTTTAGCTTTTGGAGCTCTTAATCCAAGAACAACATTGGTCACTTTGACCAAACTATATGGTTTCTTGACCACAACTACCTCTTCCTATATGGGTCCTAATGATCTTAGACCAGAATGTGCTTGACCTCTTATATTGGTTCCCCTAGAACTTGAAGCAATTTCTAAATGTGTGTAGACAATATCAAATAGTACGGGGTATTCTTCCTTAGTCTGCATAGGGACATCAAGTGGTTTTGGCTCTTCTTCCTCAGTCTGCATAGGGACATCAAGTGGTTTTAGATCTTCTTCCTAAGTCTGCTTAGGGAATTTCCATCGAAGATCACGACCAGAAAGTTGATTAAAGCTTCACTAGAATCTTCAGACATATAATCGTGTGAATCATTAGATGAATCACTATATGAGAAAACAGGGGCATCAAGGGATGTGTCATCATCTGATATAATTATCACTTATGCAAAGATGTATAAGGATAGTGAGGGCACAAAAATGATAGGATTAAAGAATCAAAAAGCATACTCAAACACTTAATCATCTAGTGCTAGGATTAAAAGCATGGTCAAATACTTAATATATGCACACTTTATTGAACCATTTATGTCAAATTTACCCATTTTTAGACCCCATTTCTAAACACAAACTCATGGCCTATTTTGAGATCAACCATCATTTTTTTCATTTTCAAACACACTATATTGAACCATTTATGGAAAAGTTACCCACTTTAGTCCCTATTTCTAGACACAAACTCTTTGCCCATTTTGAGATCAACCATCATTTTTTCCATTTTCACACACTATATTGAACTATTTATGGCAAAGTTACTCATTTTAGTCCCCATTTCGAAACACATCATATTAAAATGACTAGCAAACCTTAATTGACTAACATGTTTGCTTCAGCTTTATATCTCTTAACTTGAATAAAACTGCTTCTACATTGTTTATCCTCTCTTTAAGATCATCCAACTCCTTAATTTCTGTTAGCTTTTATTTTTTTATTTATAATGATAGCAAAAACTCAATACATAAGAGAGAGTCAATTGGATCAATCTTATAGCAAAACAATGCACCATAGTGTAAACTAACCTTTCATAATTCCCTTCCCTTTTCACTTGTCATGTACAAATATAGCAAAATGTCAATACATAAGAGATGGTCAATTAGATCAAATATCAAAAAAATGCATTTTTTGTACACATACCATTCAACTTTTCTTTTCCTTTATCATCTACAATGATAGCAAAAAGTCAATAAATGAGAGAGTGTCAAATGGGTCAATCTTATAGCATAAAATGCAAAACAATGCCATTGATTGAAAAAAAACTAGGGCTACACCAAATGAGTGAACCAAATATCATAACAAGTTATAAAAGAAAACCTATCCAGATTATTATTCTCAAAACAAAACCTTCGCCTATGCACTCTATCTAGATTTATAAAAAGCAAATAAAACATAAAAACACTCATTAAACATTCAACAAACCACTTACCTCTAACCATTTTGATTAATCGATGCAGGTTTTTGTTGGCAATTAGGGTTCTTAGGAATTGGGCGGTATTTTTTGTGCAAATGTGTGACAATCGACAATTTTTCAGGTTAATATTTAACCATAAACTTGAAATATTTTACTTTGAACGTATATGTTCTTGAATTAACATAAAACCGGGAAGTGATCCCGCAAACTATGAAAAATATCTTTGAACGCACAACGACTTTAGACTAAGTATAGTCTACTCATAACTAGTATGTTATCATCATAATAAGCATGTTTTACATTTCATGTGCATAGGGTTTTAAAACTTTTACGTAAGTCACGTAAACTTGCATAGTATTGCATGCATGCATACATAAAATTACCCAACACTTCACCACCTTTTATATTACACAACTAGCACCTATACTTTCAAAAATCACATTTCCTTCCCCCCATTTGCTTTCAGAAACCGGTTCCCAAAGAGGGAATAAAACAAAAGGGTTTTCCAAGTTATACACACTACACTTCCTTTCTTGCTACACATCACATGTGCATAGTATTTTGGCTAGCCCTCCCCCTCCTTGTCCCTTTTAGGCCGGTTCTTAGACCACCACAAGTCTCAAGACATGCCTTACTTATTTGCCATTACACAAGCATGTGACCCATGTTGGACCATTCAACATTTCCCTTTCTTTTTCCTATATAAACAAGAGTACCAAACCCATCCCATTTCCTCACAAATTAAACACACACTCTTCCCTTTTCTCTCTCTTATTTTTAGCAGAAAACACCTCAAAACAAGAGTACATCAAAGTTGCTTAAGTGTTCTTGCATTAAGTATTGGGTAATTAAATCTAGGGTTTTAGAAGCTTAAAACTAGGGTTTTGATAGTTATTTTGGGTTGTCCTTGCATAATTAAGCATCCATCTTCATCCATCATTGTAAGTATCATTATTTTCATGATTTTATATATTATATACATCTCATATATGATTTATAACTCCTTAGTATGCTTGTGTATAAGAGAAACATGTTAAAAAGCTTGTTTTATAAACTCTAGAGTCTAGATTTGAGCAGATTTTTGTGTTGACATGATGGCTTGTAACGACCACTCTAGGGTAACCCACGAGTAAAAATCTTTTCAAAATATCTTAATATAATGTGTTAGCTAAATTTCTGGAGGCACCCAAAAAGATTCGGGCTTGTTTACATTTTAAATGGTTTTTACAAGATTAGTGCGCAAATCTGAGTTCTCGACTTTGAGCATAATTATGAGCACTGTAAGAGTAGAATGGATTTTTGGTCTAGTTGAGACTTTTGTATAGGACATCTTAACTTAAACACAGCAAATTGGATCTACCCAAGAGGATAAAAATTGAGTAAATTATGATCAAAACAATTTCAGCTAAACATTCTGTTTCTGGACAACAACGTTCTTTGTGTCTTCCTAGACCATTTTAGACCTTTTATACTTGATTCAAACTCTACAGGCCTATATTTTTGGAAAGATAACTCAAAAAACTTCGACCTAGGCTTTTGAAACGTATTTTTACGCTAGAAAACGAGGGAGATACGAACCCGTAAAGTTGAGAAAACACTATTTCCAGCAAGCTATTTTAGGAAACTTTTAATAATAAACACTTTCAAAGTTATTTGTAAAGTATATTTTGACTTAGAAAAACCTTACACATAAGCATATCAGGTTAAGGAATATATTTATAAATCTCATATGCATTTAGCGCACTCACTGTTGTAAACCTAAAGCGCCTCATTATTTAATTAGGTTGTGTTTAGGTTTCGTTGCGTGTTATACTTGCGTTATTTTCCCGATTGTATCATTCACTTGAGGTGAGTTTCATAGCCTCACTTTTACTTGTTTTGAACTACAACTTTACTTGTTTTGAAATACTTTAGGGTGAGAATACATTGCTCGTTTTTACATATGGATACAAGTACTTTAAACAATTACGGATTGACACTAAGTTACCCATTTTCCATGAAGTCCCCACTATCATGAACCAATAATTACTGCGTGTAAGCAGGAATGTTTTAAATAGATCTATTGGGATTGACATCCGCGTCCGGGTAAGTAGCGCTTACTTGACGCGGAGGTACCGGTCAAACGGACGTATACCATTTGAGGAACTCTGGGTGTTTGGCAAAGCACCTGTTAGGGCAACAACTTGCATTGATTTGCAAACACTTAAACTCTCGTTAAGGCTTCTGTGTCATGAGCTTAGTGCAATAGTAAACACTTTTCTGTGATATTGTATGTGTTACAATAGTCATATACTTGAAAATCTTGTGGTCCACACTACTTTTATGAACGTTACTGATTACTAAAACCTATGAACTCACCAACTTTATGTTGACGCTTTAGCATGTATTTATCAGTTTCTTAACTTGCATTACTTTGGATTTACTTGGAGCATCTCACCAGAGTCACATTTTGCGATTTCATCATGACAAAGATTTAATGCATAACTTTGACGTTCGATTGTAAACCTAAATTTCTTTATACTTTGTGAACTCTTGGAAAACATGTCTTTGTTAAACTTTTTTTACTCAATCGAACATGTATTTTTCAAACGACTCATATAGAGGTCATTCGATATAACTTGTGACTTTGTGCTATGAAGTCACTCCCCCGGTTACCTTTCCGCTGTGATATTTTAGGGGTGTGACAGATTGGTATCACAGCCCTGGTTATAGAGAACTAGGTTGCATTGATAGGCCTAGACTATAACCGTTGCATCATAAGCCTTCCGCGAGCATAATCACTAAACTATCATACATGCTCATTTATTTATACAGTTTCTAAATTAATACTAAACTTTTCTCAAGACATTGTAAGTGACACAATGGTGTCTAAACTTTTCTCAAGACATTGTGAGTGACACAATGGTCTCTACATTGTGAGTAATACAATGGTCTCTAAAAATTTCCAAGACATTATGAACGACACAATGGTCTTTAAAACTTTTTCATGACTTTGTATTATACCGTTTTAGATGATAATGAAAACTCGTCACAGCCTGTCGATCCCACTAGTTACCTTATTATCCAACTCCGAGTTTAAACACTCATCCCATACTTTTGAAACACCTACGTGCCTCGTAACCCATCGTCGGGAAACTTGCCAGTTAATTAGAACGCGACTTTAACATGCCGCCTCGTAACGCACAGGCTTGGAACATTGATTGTTACTTTTTAAACCACACCTTTTAATATATATAATATATAATAAAATATAGAATATATAATAAGTATAATTTAAAAACACAATCAATAAAACCGAGAAGTAGTATAGAATGTTCC
>BQNB010094919.1:0-26000 GCA_026074375.1 Tanacetum coccineum
TTGAAAGGTTAACTTATCTGAGTCAGTATGATATCCCATAAGTGCCAATTGCTCAAAGATCTCTGTAGTTGGAATAGAGGTAATACCATATTGATCAGCCAACTTGAGATGTCGCCGTAAAGAACCTTCAGTGATAGACAGTGAGTGGCCATCAATAGTAGCATTAATCTTGACGTCGCCATTACCATCAGTCAAAGCCTCAGTAGACCTCCAAAATTGTTTGATAAAGGATACACACACCTCTGGCTTCTTAGTGAGTGCATAGCAAATGTGACTTCGAGTGATGAAATATATGATCTGATGAAATCCTACACTTCCCGTAGATTTTTCCAGAAATGCTACCATGTTCTGCTTGTCATAAAAATCCAAACTTGCCAAGTAATAGAGTGGGATATGATCGTATATGTAAGTATGAAGGCTGGAGAAAGTTAATTGCAATTCAATAGAGAAAACAGAGAGATATTAGTTGACCAATATTATGAAATATGAAGTTATCGTGAATAAATCATTTGAATATATAGTAGATGCACGAAAGTCCAATTAGTCAAACCCTATATCATAGGTATTTGGCGGAAATATCTCAACGACTCTATTAATTAATGAAAAATTATGTTAGGGCTCAAACAGTACTAACGGTCATCCAGCAATACCAAATTTGGCCTAGCAATACTAAAATAAGCCTAACAGTATTAACTTCTCTACCAAAAGCAGTATAAACTTCAAAACTTTGTATTATTCAAAAATAGCTTCACACAATCTCTCTTTCTGTTTTTAAGCTCACCAATTCTCTCTATTCTTTTGGCTCACAAAATCATACAAAAGTATAGTTTTTGGCAAACTACCAGCCATTAACGGATTTGAGTAGTCTTTACCAATAGCCGTTTGCTTTGGACTAGCCAATGCTTTATTGTAAAAACATGGTGCATTGATAACCATATAATTTTGAGTAAACTATCAACTATCAACGGATTTGATAAGTCTTTACCAGTAGCCGTTTGCTCTAGACTAGTCAATTCTTGATGTCTATAAGACATGGTGAACTGATGACCATTGGTGGTGTGGTGTTAAAACCAACACGTTTAGGAACAAATAACATTCCTCCCCGCAAATAATGCATCATTAAGTAACCAATTTCACACTTTATTGCTTATCCTGAAAGAGTTAGCTCAAAACTAAGAAAAACATAATCTAACCATTTTTCTTGTTAAGCAGTATTAAATGTTAGTAACAAGATTAACAGTGAGACTTAGAAATAACTAACAGTACTAACTATAAGTAACAGTTTTGACAAACAGTTTTAAATATAACTAGCAGTACTAATTACAACTAGCAGTATTAATTTACAAAGACTTAACAATACTAACTTTTAACAAACTTTACAAAAAACAAACAAGAGATATGGGCATTAGGGATTTAGCATTCCAATACTTGAGACTAAGTACTGAAATCTGCCGGCATCAAAACCTTTTGTAAGAAGATCTGCTACATTATGTTCAGTGTCAATCTTAGCCATTTGAATCAACTTTTTAGCATTGCAGTCTCTTATAAAATGATGCCTAATATCTATATGTTTTGTTTTAGAATGTTGAGCAAGATTTTCTATTATGCAGATAGTACTATTATTGTCAATATAAATAACATTATTCATGAAATTGTACCCATAGTCCAGCAGTTGCATCAAAACCTTTTGTAAGAAGATCAGCTACATTAAGTTGAGTATCAATTTTAGCCATTTGAATCAACTTTTTAGTATTGCAATCTCTTATAAAGTGATGCCTAATCTCTATATGTTTTGTTTTAGAGTGCTGTACAGGATTTTCTATTATACAGATAGTACTAGTATTGTCAATGTAAATCACAGTGTTCATAAAATTGTACCCATAATCAAGCAATTGGTTTTGGATCCAGAGAACTTGTCCACAGCAACTTGCAGCAGCCACATATTCAGCTTCTTAGTTATAAGTGGAGCAACCCCAGTTTGTTTCTGCATTGGCACCAAGGAAAATCAACCTATTCCAATAAATTACAACCTCTAATGTGATGACTTCTCTATCAAGTGTAGCTCCAGCATAGTCACTATCAGTATAAGCAACTAACTCCAATGGAGAATCCTTAGAATACCAAAGACCTAGAGATGGTTTGCCTTTGAGGTATCTAAAGATCTTTTTACAATACTAAGAGATGGAGTTTTTTGGGAAACCCTGAAACCTTGCACATATTGCATAAACTGCAAACATAAACCCCTCTGTCTAGATGCTGTAAGATACATCAAAGATCCAATCATAGATCTATAAAGATGTTCATCAACATCATCAGCATCTGCATCTTTAACCAAGGGCTTTTCCAAATCTGTGGGAGTGGAGGCAGACTTCACATCTGTGTAGTTGAACTTCCTCAGGATTTCATGGACATATTTATCTTGACTAATAAATATGCCTTTCTTCCTTGTGGGATCCTGCAATTCCAAAAAGGAAGGTGAGTTCTCTACCCATAGAACTCATCTGAAACTTATCCTTCATAAGCTTCTCAAATTCTTCACACAGCTCCTTCTTGGTAGATCCAAAAATGATGTCATCTACATAGATTTGAACAAGCAAAATATGCCCCTGTTGACTTTTGATGAAAAGAGTTTGATCAATCTGTCCTCTTTGAAATCCATTGCTCAAAAGATAAGTGGCCAATGTGTCATACCAAGCTCTGGGTGCTTGATGAAGTCCATATAGTGCTTTCACAACTTTGTAAACTTTATCAAGGATGGTCAGATCTTCAAACTTGGAGTTGACATACATACCACCTCCTCATTCAAATTTGAACCATATAAAAAAGACACATTTGAACATCCATTTGTGACAGTAAAACCCATATAAGAAGCATAGGCCAGGAATATTCTTATAGCCTCAATCCTAGCCACTGGAGCAAATACTTCATCATAGTCAATGCCCTCTTCTTGAGTATGTCCTTGGGCAACAAGTCTTGCTTTGTTCCTGATGACTATTCCCCTCTCATCTTTCTTGTTTCTGTAGACCCACTTTGTACCAATAGCCCTATGACCTTTAGGCAAGTCTACAAGAACCCATACATTTTGCAGTTTGAATTGTAGGAGTTCTTCTTGCATTGCTTCTACCCATGCAGGATCACTGAGAGCTTTAGAAACTCTCTTTGGTTCTTCTTGAGATAAGAAACAGGCAAAAAGGCAATGTAAGTCCTGGTGAGTCTTTCCTTCATATATGGCACCAAGAAATCCTAGTTCAGAATAAGAAGTTGTCATCCTTCTTGTTTGAACAGAAGACTGCACATCACCAATCACATGATCAATTGGATGATCTTTGTGAATTCTTGTATGAGGAGTGGAAGAAACTTCATAAGATGGTGAAATATTCCCCAATTCAATTTCTTGATCCTCCACTTGTGTGTCTTTAGTTGTAGGAATTGGTCCCATCAAGCCTTCAGGAGTAGCAGTATTAACTTCAGGAGCAGCAGTACTAACTTCTCTACTACCAGTATTAACTTGTGGACTGGCAGTATTAACTTGTTGATCATCAATACCATTATCCTGAAAACTGCAATCATCATGAGTCCCATCTTGATCTTGTAATTGTGCATCATCAACAGATTTGAGTGAAGCATCTTCAAAGTATGAAGCATCCTTCCAAATTGGCATGAAAATACAATCTTGATCTTGTTGAGAGGATATGTTGGACTCAGAACCTTCTTGCATACCTGCAGAAACATTAGAAAAAGTCCCTGCAACCACTGGCACATAATTCATAGTTTGGGTTAGAGAATCAAGATCAAACAGCCACTTGGGACCATTTCCCTCCAACATAGGTTTATTCTCTAGAAACCCAACATGCAAGTTTTCCTGTACTTTCCTAGTTCTAATGTTGTATACCCTAAAAGCTTTGCTACTTAAAGAATACCCAACAAAGAAACCTTCATCACTTTTGCCATCAAACTTGCCCAACTTATCTAAGGTATTAAGAATTGTAACATGACATCCAAATGGCTTCATAAATCCTATAGCTGGTTTAATACCCCTAAAGAGTTCATAAGGAGTCTTATTATGAGGCTTGACAACTAAGACCCTATTTTGTACATAGCAAGCAGTAGAAACTGCTTCTGCCCAAAATGTTGTAGGTAACTTAGAATCTGCTAACATAGTTCTAGCAGCCTCAATTAAAGTCCCTATTCTTTCTTCAGCTACACCATTTAGCTGAGGTTCCTTGCACACATATTCTCTTATTGATACCTTTTACTCAACAGAAACTCATCCAACACATGGGTTTTAAATCGTCGCCATTATCACTTCTTGATTATTTTAACATTCTTATCCACTAGATTTTCTATCTCTTGATAAAGTTTTTAAGGATCTCACTAGTTTCATCCTTAGTTCTTAAAATGAAAACCCAAGAAAATCTTCTTATAATCATCAGTAACCTACCAAATTTTTATGCATAAACTACTAACAAAATAGACCAAAAAATCTATGTTAGCATAAAACAATGACTTAAGAATGGGAACTAAAGGCCTTGGTCCCCTTTACAAGAGAACTTTATGTTGCTTGCCTTTACGACAGCAACACATGTTTGGTCGCTCTCAAATCTTTTTTAAAGGCAAATCTCTTAGCAAGATTTCTTGACAAGTTTATTGATATTTTTTGAAATGAGACAGACCAACCTCCTATGCCATAACATTGATTCCACAGATGTTAGCCTATTGCAACTAGACAAGTTAAACCATCTTTAGGAACTATGTTCTTCATATCAAAACTGTACATGTTATTCTGTCTAGGAATTTTAAGAAGTATTTGACTTTCATCAGGCAACTTAAAATTGGGAGACAGAACAAGACATTCAGAGTCAGTAAAAAGAACATAGTTCTTTTTGTCACACATTTGTGAGACACTAAAAAGGTTGAACTTCAACTCTTTGACAAAGTATACATCTTCAAAATCAATTTTATCAGTTTTAATTGTACCTTTTCCAGTGATTCTTCCTCCATTTGCTCCTCCACCAAAAGTAACATAACCTCCATTAAAGTCTTTGAAATCTGAAAGATGGGCTATGTTTCCAGACATGTGCCTTGAGCATCCACATCCACAAATTCTCTTTATCATTTAGCTGTGAATTGCTCTGCACACAAAACTTATGAAGTTAGTTATCTTTGGGGACCCAAGCCATTACTGACTTGGATCTGCCTCGTGCATCAATGTAATTATATTTGTTAAAGACTAGTGATGCACCATTGGGTTTGATAGGTCTCCAAACCCAACATGCTGAGGGCTTAACAACATTAAATCCCCTTGCCCTGACAGTATTAACATTTGGCCTAACAGTATTAACAGTTTGTCTACCAGTATTAATATTTTGATTATTAGACCTTTTTGTTAATGTTGTACTCTTGTAAAAGGGCCTTTGAATAGTTGATTGTGCTTGATTTTGAAAATGTGTCTTTGGTCTAGCACAAAGAACTGTTGATTTTGGGTGAGCAGTATAAGAAGGCCTAACAGTATTAAACGCCCTAGCAGTACTAAAAGGTCTGACAGTGTTAACAGACCTAACAGTATTAATAGGCCTTGCATTATAACAGTTTTTAGGCCAGTCTTCATTAAGACTGCTCTTGGAACCATATGTTTGTAATCATTAGGACAACTGTATTGAATGTGATCAAAACTACCACAGATAAAACATGCCTTGTTTTTAAAAATAAAGTTACATCCTAATTGATTGGAATTTTGACCATTCCAATTCCTCTGGTTCCCCCTAGGTCCCTGTGACCTGTACATCTCTGCATACCTACTTGATCTTCTAATTGGTTTTTCAGGTTTAACTGACTCTTTCTTAGTAGCAGTAGGTATAGCAGTTTTCTTTTCTACCTTAGGGATAGGCTCAACTTCTTCCTCATCATCTGACACCCAATCTTCAATAATTGGAGCAGCAGTATTCTCTCTAGCTTTTTTAGGTTCTTCTACCCTAATATGATTAGCAGGATGGAAAAACTTTTCTTTCCAATCTTTGTCTACCTTAAGTGGAGACATAACAGAGCTAGTTTCAGTAACAGTCTTGGGTTGTTGTGTTAAAGAGTCATCAGTATTCTCCTTAGAATTATCTGACTCTCTATCACAAACAGTGGTTGGCTTTAAACTTGAATCCCTAGTACTATACCCATTTACCTCAGGTTGTTTGAATTCTTCAAGACCTGTATAAGATAAGTCTAAAGGTGTTGGTCTATTGAGAATCAAGGGATGAGGTGAGGGAACAGCATTATAACCAAAGCCCTTTTTGCTCTTGTCAGTTACCTGACTTGCTAACAAATCATCTAAGTCTTTTGATGATTTTTCAAACTTTGCAAGCTTAAATTCAAACCCCTCCTTTTCTTCCTTAACTTTTTCAAGTTCAGTCTTAAGTAATCCCATTAGATATTCTTTGTGACCTACACTTCTTTTAAGCAAAGCAATTTCCTCAGAAAAAAGGACTTCAGATTCTTTATATTTAACTACTTGTGCTTCTAAAATTGATAAACCTCTTTTATATGTAGCTGCTTTAAAACCAGTATCATCTAATTTAACAAGTAAATCATCATACTGTTTCTTTAGAGCTTCATAATTTTGCAAACAAGATTTAGAACAAGATTTATCATTAGATACCTCAGAATCTGTAAATGCCATCAGAGCCCTGTTTGCTTGAATTTCATCCTCTGCCATGTCACTCCAATCAAATCCAACACCATCTATAGCACATATTGCCTTTTCAGAAGCATCTTCAATCCTTACTGCCTTTGATGAGCTTTCTTGATTCCAATTTCTGTTGTCTTTACTTCTTGGTGCTCTGCATTCTCTAGCAAAATGTCCCATTTTATGATAGTTGAAACATTCTACTTTTGATTTATCATATCCAGCAGTACTACTTCCATCAATGATGATCTTCCTTCTAGTTCTCTGATAGAACTTTCTTGCCCTCATGCTTAGCAGTGCCATATTCCACTTTAGATCCATTTCTTCCAAATCATCATCATGAAGTTGCTCAAGATCTTCATGAACTAGTTGAGACCCTTGTGGTTGAGTGGACAAAAAGGCATAAACTGTGGCATCACTAAAACTAGCAGTACTAGTTTCAGTACTAGCAGTATTAACCTTGGTGTTGCCAGTACTAACTCCAGTGTTAACAGTATTAATAGTATTAGTACTGCTTGGACTGGAAGTGGTTAGAAATGCCAAGTTCTTATCATCATTATTGGCAGCAACAGTTCTCTTAACCTTTTGTTTAACAATTTTAAAATTGTTGTACAAATCATCCAAACCCATAGTTTCAAAGTCGGGTTTGTTCATCCAGACTACCACATGTGTATCCCATTCAGAAGGTAAGCTTCTCAAAAACTTAACATTTAGATCTTCTGGAGGAGTATCTACACCAAGAATTGCCAATCTACTAACAAGCTTTTGAAGCCTGTTAAAGATAGAGTCCAAAGATTCTGAGCTTGTAGCATTAAAGTTTTCATATTGTTGCTTCAGTAAGGGTTTCTATGTCTTCTTTGTTGCATCATTTCCTCCAAAGCGAGCTTTAATAGCAACAAACATTGATTGAGCATCAACATACAGGTTAAAGGTAAGT
The DNA here is from genome assembly GCA_026074375.1 of Tanacetum coccineum. Classification (NCBI taxonomy): domain Eukaryota; kingdom Viridiplantae; phylum Streptophyta; class Magnoliopsida; order Asterales; family Asteraceae; genus Tanacetum; species Tanacetum coccineum. The sequence goes on from BQNB010094919.1 coordinate 7,611, forward strand.
TGATGCTCATTTGGTAGTGCCATAAGCAGAAGACTTCGAGCCTTTACATCATTCTTTTTGCAAATCTTTTCTTCAGCAGTAGAGGGCACAGTCATCTTCAATGCTGTTGATGGACCAGATTCTGGTGCTGTAACAGGAATAGGTACCCACGAATTTCCATTTTCTATTACCTCCCATAATGCATAATCTTGGATCTGAAAGTACTGCTTGATTCTGATTTCCCACATCTCATACTCTCCTAGTTTGAGCATGGGAAGCTTTGCCAACGCATTGTTCTGAGAATTTTCTAACTCCATTTTCTCTAGATCAAAGTTTCTCAAAGCACAGGCTCTGATACCACTTGTTGATCCCACGCCTTGATCGATTCTTTACGTAGTAAAGTGTTTGTTACCTTGGAAGAATCCAAAATAACAAAGATTGAGACTTTGTATGTATACCAAAGTGTATGCGGAATCTACACTTTGATACTCTAGAGAAGTTTATTAATGGAACAGTAATGACCAAAACAAACAATGAACACAAAACACACTGCTTCAATATTATTAAAATAATACGAGTACTCTTGAAGCACTGGGGTTACAAACCTTGAAGCTATTACAATTTTCTCTCTAAGTATTTCTATCACTTGGAAAAGTATATCTCTATTCTAAACTTAAGATCTCCTTTTATAGAATACAAGGAGCCCTTTACAAAGATATCAGCCTATCATTTAGGTTCAGTTACAATTCAAATATAAACATTCCGAAATAATCTCCATGCATTCTTATCTTCAGTTCAGCAGCTTTGACCATCAGCAGTACTAACTCCTTCTACTAGCAGTATTAAGTAACACTGGCAGTACTAAGATTTGTACTGACAGTACTAACTCCTTTAGTACTGTTGGCAGTATTAAGTCTTGTGAAGATTTATTCCTAACAGAGTGTTCCTAAATGCTCAAATATCATGCACATACCTTTATTGAAGTTTCCACATGCGTCGGGTAAGAGGAAATCCGACAATTGTTAAATCCGCAAAAAGGATTTCGTGTGTGATGCGCTGGCCACGCGCTGACGAGTGCCTAGTGTACCAGATGGTGAAATCCGGTTTTGTGGATTTAAGCTACCGTTTGTGATTTTACGTTTTGCGAATGTTTATTTGTCATCGTTAAAACATAAAGGAGATCCTAATCAATGTTGCACCAACATACTACTTGAAACCAAGTTTTTCCTTATATTAGGAACATGTAAAACATTGAACAAAGACAAAGTCTTTCCAGAACTCAATCTTAAATCTACACAACCTCGTCCATGCACCTGGGCTCTGGACTCATTTCCCTTGTGAAAAGTTGATCCATCATTCAGTGACTCGTAATTCTTGAACCAACATCTATCTTTGCACACATGAATAATAGCTCTATCATCTGCACAAAGTAAGCTTCAAATATATATGTAACATAATAAATCTAAAAAGACTTATTAAATATATTCTAACCTTTCAGACGGTTGTTAAAACCAATCCTTGAACCACTTATGCCTGAACCATTGGTTTTATTACCAATCTTAACACCCGTGCAATCCCCTTTTTAGTGTCCAGTTTTACCACACTTCAAGCAAGTCAATTTTGACTTCTTGTTGTGATCAGCCTTGGTGTTATCATGATACTTACGTTTGCCCTTGTTGTCATTATACCTAGTGGAGTTGTTATGTTAAACAGTTTTTAAATTAGTTTAAATTATTTGTAAATCATTTTTAATTATATTAAACAGTTTTTAAATTACGTGAAATTAATTTAAATATATTTTATCCTTGAAATTACAAATTAAATCAATATTTTAAATAGTTTCTCCTAATATTTTAAACAAACAACTAAGTCATTTAAATCATTTTACAGTTAGTTTAAATCATTTTGTAACTCAATTTTAAAATTACTCTATTAAAACAGATTTTTAAATTACGTAGTAAATTAATTAAATAATAATTTTAAATAGTCTTTCTATTATTTTAATAACCATCTTTATAAAAATTTAAAATAATTTTTTACTTAATTAATTTAAATCAATTTTCTAGTATTTTTTACTTTTAATGATAACTTTTTAGGGAGTACATGTGGTCCCTAAAGGTTTGGCGCCTAAAATTCCTTCCACCCAAACTTAAAAATATTTGACTTTGACTATCTTGTTTTCGTCAACAAACTTATAGGGACATCGTCGTAGAAGCTGTTCCTAGGAAAGAATATGGTTCTCGGGTATCCAATAAATTAATCCCCTAAACCGGGAAAGCTTAAGCGAAAATGAAAGGGTAGGGTGAGGGAAAAGAAAAGGGGGGAAACAACTAAATTTAAGGCTTCGCTCCCAGATCACGCGTCGTCCTGATAAGTGGTAGTCAAACTCAAAGAATTTATAAACTCCTATTTTGTCGTCTAGCAAACCTTTAGATATTTTTGTCGTCAAGCAAAGAATTTCTAGACCCGATCCCTAAAGATCGAAAATGTAGTCCCTAAACGTCTTGATCGACGAAGCCAAAAAATGGTATTTTTATCGTCTAGCGAACCTTTAGGGACTACTTTCCGAAGTCCCTAAAAGTTTTGGTCGCTAAAAGCCAAAAATGTCGTAGTGAGGTTGTACCGCACAATAGTTAAAGCGAGAAAAATTTTGTTCCTGTAGGGGTAATACCAAGCAAAAAAAATTGCACTCCAACTATCTACTGCAACATTGCATGAATGAAGATGAATTGGTGTCCAAGATTGGATGAATTACCAAGGGGCAGTCGATGCACGAAAGTACATGAGTGTTCCATGTGAAATCATTAGAGTCTCAAAGGTATGATATTATAGTCATACATAAAAGAGTTTAGTAGCTATAATAATCTAAAGCATAAAAATTAAACGAGAATCGACTTATATATTCATTGAGGTCCACTCGTATTCTAGACAATGCAAACGATTTCACTCGGCGATTATTAACCTGGCTTTGCTGAAGAATTCCACATTATTCAAATCCTCACAATAGTTAATACATCTACCAGAAGTATGGATGAGCCATACTATTTTTGGTACTATAATTCGACACCTGTTTAACACATATGTACTGGATTTTTCCCGACTTAATTTCAACGTCCCGTTCCCGGAACCGTATCTTAATCCGGTATCCGTCAGAGGTTTTTTCATTAACAATCTGTAATAACGGTACTAAAACGGGACATAAAAGATTGTCTTTTCAAAGTTTGAAAGGTACTTTGTCTATAACATATTAAACTTACAGTATAGCACATTTGTCTATAACATATTAGAATAACATATCTTCCTGTATAAGCACCTTGACACTCTCCAAAAAAGCCCAAACAACAAGCAGAGTTTTAGACTTCAAATCACTAACAAATAGAATTCATAATCGTGTCTCTTCCCATTTTAACTCCATTCATATATTCATACGATATCGATTTAGACTAAGATAAAAAAAGAGAATATTTAAGCATTCATTCGAAATCATAATGCATTTTATGGCCTAATCACTATCCGTTTACTAATGAAAATCTGATTCGATCTATAAACGAACTTTTTAGTTCAAAACTTCTTTGTAAGGGCATAGTTACTTACAACAGTTATGACCACCAAAACAGAATAAAGAAAAATGACAAAGCTCAAATGTATAGCCTGTAAAAATTCCATTTTGATAACAAAGCACATTAACAAAACTGACGTCTTAAGACCATTTCCATTTCACTTAAAGTTGAATTGATAAAGCTCAAAAAAATAATTCCCCCCAAAACCCCCCAAAAGAAAAAGGGGGATGTGCACACACTGCACACCACATACAGTTGAGTTTGATGAATTTGGTTTCTCTGTAAAGAATTTTTTGACTCGTCATATCCTCCTAAGATGTTACAATTCGGGAGACCTCTACCCAGTTACCAAACCATCTCATATACCTAGTTCTTTGCTTTTTGTCAGTCATGCTACGTGGCACCAATATCTCGGACACCCCGGTGCGAAAGTGCTACGATCTCTTATTTCTTGTCATTTCATTTCATGTAATAAAGAGAAGTCTTCACATCTTTGTCAAGCTTGCCAACTTAGCAAACATGTGAAGCTTCCGTTTGTCAGTTCGGATATTTGTGTTTCTTCTTGCTTTGATATTATTCATTCTGATATTTGGACTTCCCCTATTGTTAGTGTTGGTGGTTTTAGATATTATGTGTTGTTTTTTGATCATTTCTCTCATTACTTGTGGATTTACCTATTACGTCATAAATCTGATGTGTTTCAAAAGTTTCTACATTTTTGATCTTATGTCAAAAACCAGTTTAAGTGTGTAATTAAAGCTTTCTAATGTGACCATGGTGGTGAGTGTGATAACACCAACCTTCTTCACCTTTTCGAGAAAATGGAATTTAATTTCATTTTTCTTGTCCCCGTACCTCGCAACAAAAAGGGAAATTAGAGTGGATGATTAGAACTATTAATAATGTCATTCGTACCTTGCTTTTCTAAGCCCACCTTCCGCCTAAATTTTGGGTTGAGACACTTCATATGACCGCGTACCTTCTTAAACTACTTCCCTCAACCGCAATTAATAATGACATACCATATACAAAATTATTTCAAAAGGAACCTGATTATTCCCGTCTTCGCATATTTGGATGCCTTTGCTACCCACACCTTGATTCACCTCATAAATTAGCCCATCAAGCCACACCTTACATTTTTTGGGATATCCCACCTACCACCGCGAATATCGATGCCTTGACCTTTCTACCAATAAAATCATTCTTTCTCGGCACGTCACGTTCGATGAAAACCAATTCCTTTATGGCTCTACTTCTAATCTTACCTCCGCCCCCCTCTTAGAAGTTTCTTAACCTGTCTCCTTTCACCCGCACTTTAATCCATAACATTTCTCCTTTCAAAAATCCAACCCAACCGGCCCATCCTACTACACCATCACCTATAGCCCAAACAAATCCAAACCATCACCAACAACTGAATCCCAACACCTATGACCCACCTCCAACACCTACGTCCTAACAACCACAATCGTTTACAACAACCCATACTCCAACACCTGCTGGCCCATCTATCGTGGCCCATTCCCTCACACATATCGGCCCTACTACGTCGGCCCAACATCTTCCAACTCGAACTCACCCGATGGTCACGCGTGCTCAAGTTGGTACTGTTAAACCTAATCCTCGTTTTAATTTCCATACGTCTCATATATCTCATGTTCCTAAGTCTCTTTCTATTGCTTTGTCTGATCCTAACTGGCGTGTTTGAAGGTCCTCGCTTAAACTGAAAGGATCTTTGCAGCCTATAAAGGATGATAGCCAAGATGTATAAATACAAATGACTATGTAGAAACAATGACTATGAATACAATATGTTAATGCGGAATCTTAACACAGGTACTAAGAAGAACAATGAACAACTGAATAACAACTTTGTTAAAGTGTTCTTGAGAATTGCAGATTGCTAACTATGATAACTATGTGTTCTGTATTATCTTGTGTAGAACTCTATGATCATCACTCTCTAACTATGCCTAGGGTTCCTTTTATATATCAAGGATAACCCTAAAAGGCTTACATATCTTTTTCTAAAATATCTCATAAATATCTTTTAAATATCTTCTCAACGGTACTAACTAACTTTCTACTAACGGTACTAACTAACTAACAGTACTAACTATTTTGTACTGTCGGTACTAAGTATAACTGACAGTACTAACTATTTGTACTGTCGGTACTAAGTTAAGAAAACATTAATCCTAACAATCCTCCCTTAAACATGAATGTTAAACTATTTTAACTTCATGTTTCTTCAATCCTTTAAGCTTCTTTTAGCACACAGAGGATGTATCCAAACATTCTTTATCATTTCTTAATCTTGTACACTCTATCCTTCTTTAGCAGCATCCTTGTCTTGTCAGTTCACCAAAAAAATCTACACTGGTAATTAACATATTCACAAGATAAAATTATTTACGAGGATTGACCTTATAAGATAAGAACAACATATGATAAATCATATGGTCCTTGTTGAAGTAGCGTGTAGTCTCCCCCGTATGGTCTTCCACCAACAAATCTCTCCAAACTCCGCATTATCCTCCTTGTCTTTAGTCTTTTGTCAATTGCCTGAATCATAGCTCTTGCATTTGCTTTGTCACGTTGGCTCCAAAAAGTCTAAGGCAGATACTCCATTCTTATTTACCTTGAGGCGATCATCAGGCAGTCGAACACATCGAGATTTACCATCGTAAACTTGTGTAGTTTTCATTCAATGCGCATCATCTTTTTTCTTGTCTTTGTTCTCATAGATGAATCCTCTGGGATCGGGAGGTATGGTGTATAAGCGTCTCGTCTTTCAGATTGGATCTGTACGGTCAGGCTTTGTGAGGTGTGTTTCGTTTGATAGCTTTCAACACCCAATTGAAGATCTTCTACACGTTTGGATGGACAACACTTCTTGTGAACTTTTTAAGGAGACATTAAATGCAATACGTTCCTTCAACGTGAGAATTTGTCACTTTTCCCCTGGACGAGAAGAGCAGCATGTCTTCAATTGTCTTGGATTCGAAGTTTATGATGTTCGCCCTTATTTGAACTTGTAAAGTATGTCGTCTTCTCTCGTACCGTAATCCAGGCAAGATGCTTTGTAGTTTTGCCATATTTTGATATTTGCATCCTGTGTGACAGCAATAATTCTCCTTTTGTTAGACATACGAGCTGATTCCCTTGTGGTCGCAAATGCATAGAACTGTCTTCGCTTTTTGCCCCAATGTGAGATTCCCCAGAGAGCGAATTTGTCATATTTGACTATCATTTGACTCCACATTGAGTTGGGCACTAAGTCTTTATCCATTTAATTATGCCCGTAATATGCAGCTTTGTCTTCGTAACTGAAGCTAGAGTACTTGCTGGCTTGACTCAACCCACACGTAGGTACTCATAGGTCGTGTTATTGATGAAAGTGATGAAACGGTATAACATGTATCGGACCTTTGAGAATTTTGTAACCACGGTTGTGGTGTCGTCGCAGATTGCAGATTATGGCGGCCTTTGGGGTTGATCCAGTCATATTTCTATGTTGTGGCTTTTGTAGACTTCTTCACAAAAGTATCAAGTTATTGTCAAAAACTCTTGCATGTTCCTTTCATCAGCTCAAATGTTGGACTGCTGTAACAATTCTGTGTTAGGTTTTAACATTTAGCCATGTTCATCACAAAGGCGGAGAGATGTTAAATGTAGTGTATGTTTAGCTCATCGAATGGACTCTCGATGGGTCTTGTCTTCTTGCCAGATTGCTTAGCCAAGGTTGGCTTATTGCATGAACGGCAGGTACAGACTTGTTGTGCCATGCATGATCAGTGAAGGTGTTGAGTTTAGGTTGTTGTGAAACAGTCAGGGAAGATGATGGAACCTCTTCTTCTGCTTGTTCATCATGGACACCTGTTTCAAACTCCTGGAGTGCAGGTGCTTCAAAGACAATTGTAGTTTGCATAGTTTCCTTTAGCCAGAGCAGATTGGCTAGCAGATTTCTAGTAGAGTCTTAGAACTGTAGTAGTCTTTCCTGCTGTCGTGGTTGTCGTTTCTCTTAGAGTACTGGTAGATTCAGGTTCTTTTCCTGACCTTCTTCTTTTGGACCCCGTGTCTGTTCCAGCGGAGGGTTCTTGATCATCATCTGCATCGTCCCGAGGTCTTTTGATTGTGACCGTATTCGCCATAAGTATCTAGCAGAATTTTGTCGGCTTCATACGCATCAACTAATTGCTCCGTTGCTCGAGCTGCCTTTGAGATGGTGACTGTTGGGTTGATAGATTTGTTGGCTTCCATCTTGTCAAGTAAGATCTTTTTCAGCTCTAGTTTCGAAAGATTAGCAGCTACAACATGAGACGTCTTGGCTTCCTTTGAAGATCGTACCAGAACCTTAGACTCGAGTTGTTCGTTTACTAACTTCTCAATTTTTGGTGTGATCTTCCAAACTTCATTCTTGACTTGTTCCTTGATTACGTTCTTCATGCCTTCATCGATTGAATCAAGAAATTGTTGATTTTCAGCTTGAGCCTCTTCTCGAATTCTATCAGACTTCAGTTGGACTGCAACATCTACTGCTTCCTTCAGTTTATTTGCCAGGTACTGGTCAACGATGCCAGGAATGGAAGAGAGTGCTTCAGCATATTGATTTGTTTGTTTGAATTCCGAGAAGTTGTCTTCTAAGGCTTTTAGTCTGTTATCAAAACCAAACAACGAAGCAAAGTCAGGAAGATTTTGAAGTGAGGAGCTTGGAGTAGTAGCCGGTGTCAGGATTGGTGGTTGTTGTAATTGAATGAAGAGAGGAGTCGGTGTTGGAGGACGATTGGTTGGTGCAAAGAAGGATGGCTCCGCAATGGCAGTGATAGGAATATCTATTAGAGAGGTAGCTTTAGCATTATGTCCTAATATAGCATCAACACCGGTATCTTGATTTGGATTTAGCATGTTGGAGAAGAAGCCAGATGATATAAAAGAGCTCTGTTGTTGACCATCAGGATTTACCGGAGTTAGGGTCACATGAGTGTCTTCAATTTCCTGGGTTGCTTGAACCTGGGGCAATATAACATCTGTCATTACATCATCTCTTCCTTCAAGATTGGCATTGGTATCTTTGTCCGCCTCATTTCCTTGGTCCTCTACATATGTAGCATCTTCATCCGACTTTTCTCCTTCAGCATCCATCCCTTCAACTTCATTGTCACTGTCTTCATCATCTGAGGATGAAACATGAGAGGGTGTATGAACTATAGGATCAAAGGTATCATCTTCATCAGTTTCCTCTTCTTGTGTTGTTTCATCATCATGAGTTGTGAGCTTTGGATGAATGAAATCATCACCATCATCTTCTAATTCAGTCTGTGCTTCGTAATCATAATCTTAAACGTTTTCATCATCGCCATTTTTATCATCATTCTCATCATCTTGAGCATTCTCATCATTGTCATTTTTATCATCATCTTGATCATTTTCACTCGACCTCCAGGAGATAACATCATCTGAGTCATAATAAGGTGCATCGGGAACCCCTAATGAAACACCAGTTCCTTCATCTGCACCAGACCCGCTGGCATAAGAGCTGTGAGTCTCTTTACGGCTTCTCTTGGTGATTATCTTGAGTTGCTAAGCTTCTGTCAACACCGCCTCAGAGATAGTCTCCAACTCTTTAGCCTTCTGCTTTCCTTTTCCAGACTTCTTTTCTTTCTTTTCTTTGGGGACTGTGGGAGGCTTCTACTTAGTGGTTGCATCAGTATGAGCTTTCTTCTTACTTCCTTTTGTCTTTGGAGGAATCTTTCCTAAAGAAATAGCATAATACTCTTTGTAGGATTCAGAGTTGCGGATGTCCTCGTTGGTTAATGCTACTGGCAAGATAGTCCCGTACAACTGAGTGTCTTCATTCCTTGAGATGACATTAATTGTTGTGAACATTGGGTCATCTCTGGCATAATGCCAATTTACCTTGTTTCTTCGAGGAATTGAAGGGTCTTTATCTATGACAAGGTTGACGACTAGCTTGGTGAAATGAGGATAGTACATCACATTGCCCTTCTTCGTATTTTTATTCTCAATCTGGTAAATAAAGTCCTCCCACAGAAGATATGCATAATCAACCTTCTTGTTATTGTACATTCCCCATAAGATTTGAGCTTGAGAAAGACGAAGACTATGGTAGGATGGTTTACCACTGAGACATTTGTTGATGATAGCAACAAATGATCTCCAGGGTTGATGCAGCTTATTGACATTAACATCAGTGATCTTCTTTATTTCTCCAGAGTGACCAAGATTGGCTAGAAATACGAGAATCTCCTTCTCAAGAGGTGGTTCTTCAAACTTCTTATTACCAACTTTAGGGCAAATTTGAAGAATGTCTCTAAATTGATCAAGATTGAGAATGTGCTTTTTGTTATTCATCTTGAATCTGACAGATCGGTTATGAATATAAGCAGAGGCCTAGAATTCTTACATATAGATCTCTGGAACATCAGCAAAAACTTAGAATGCCTTGTAGAAAGGAGTGAGTTTTAACACATCGTAGACTACTTGAAGAGTTGCTTCCTTTGATGTGACATCCGAGCTTAATCAAAGATTACATTTACCAATCTTAAGTCGGTTGACAAGAGCAACTAAAGCATCATCCAATGCAATTTGATCTGCTATTGAGATTTCCATGAGTCTGTTTAAGAAAGAGTGAGTGCAGTTTATAATGTGACACAATCATTCATGCATGAGAACCTTTATGACTTTTAGCACTTTTAAGATCAATCATCTTAGATAGACTAATAACGTATGAGACAAAGGCACCTATTGTAACAACTAAGTTGAATGTAGTTAACCTTGGTTTTGTCAAGCTGTTAATGTCTATTTTAAACTAAGAGACTTGTTTAATTTAACCTTAGTTGGAAAAAATCTGATCTTAAGTGTGTTATGTCACAAAATTGGTTATGCTTCTAACACATTAGCACTCAATTGGATCACACTATAAACTTATTGGTTTGACGCACATAAGTATGCACTAGATCTGGTTCCATTCATTTTACACTCGATCGGTCCATGATAATGTTTACTCGTTCGGTCCTCACTAGGATTCACTCGTTCGGTCCATTCAATGATTCACTCGTTCGGTCCTCACTAGGATTCACTCGTTCGGTCCATTCATTGATTCACTCGTTCGGTCCTCACTAGGATTCACTCGTTCGGTCCATTCAATGATTCACTCGTTCGGTCCTCACTAGGATTCACTCGTTCGGTCCATTCATTGATTCACTCGTTCGGTCCTCACTAGGATTCACTCGTTCGGTCCATTCAATGATTTACTCGTTCGATCCTCACTAGAATTCACTCGTTCGGTCCATTCAATGATTTACTCGTTCGGTCCTCACTAGAATTCACTCGTTCGGTCCATTCACTGGTTCACTCGTTCGGTCCTCACTAGGATTCACTCGTTCGGTTCACTCTACACTGACACTCGTTCGGTCCACACTTTATATCACTCGATCGGTTCATATTTCAAATCACTCGATCGGTCCATACGTTTTCATGCTCGTTCGATTCACATAACACTTATATTGTTTTGAGTATGATTGATGTGGATTTAGCATTTAACGAGCAACACTCAATAAAACCTTAATACCACTCTAGCATATCCAAGAAGCCATGTTACAATAATCCCACACAAAACACATAACATTTATACATCATTTTGCAGATTTCTATATTTTTGAGCACAAAACAGTTAAGAACATGTTCAAATCACAACGAATGATAAAACTTGATTAATCTATACATATATTACTCCTAACACTACAAAAGCCCTCAATCAATTTAAAGTTTTAACCACTTTTTGATTTTAAGAACCCTAATTTTAGAATTAGGGCAACTGCGATCAATAGTGGTGAAAACGATCAATTCCTTTGGGATTCAAGTTGATTAGATGATGAAGATCAAGATTTAAATTATACCTTAGAGATGAAACTGAGTGACTATGCTTGTTTGAGGTGATGCGATCGGGAGAGTGTGCGTGTGTGTGTTTAAGTGTGTTTGTGTGTGTGGGGAACAGTGAAACCAAACGGGGTGAGGGGTGGGATGTTAATTACCTACATTTCGAGTTTACCACATTTGGCCCTTCTTGTTTAGATGTCATATAAGTTTTGCATTTAAGTTTTATAAGGTGAAATAAAGTTAAACTATTAGCACTTTTGGTCCCTAAAGTTTTATACTCGCACACCTATAGACTTAAATTAGCAAACTACACCCTAAAGGCATAAACAAGTAGCACATAAGGCACACACAAGCTAAAACAAGTTAACTTTTGCACAAGAGATAGACCGATATTGTTTAAAGCCTTTTTCCTTTAACATTTTCAAGGTTATAGTTACGGTGATTGTGAAATTGTTGAATTGGTTGGGGGTGTTGGGGGCAATTATTTGAAAATATTCTTTTTCTATAGTTACTGGAGGGTATGATGGGGGACTCTGTGGGATTGAAGGGGAAGTTCTGATATTTTTGGTAGGATTTTTGCTTAAGGGAGGGGATTTTGCATATTGGTCTTGGTCTTGTTTTTAGGGTTTGGCTTTCAGTGATAGTGTGTCATTTATACAGTACCTTACCAAACAACAGCCCTCAATCAATTTAAGTTTTCCCCTCACACCTCACACCCACCCACCAATCCCCACAAACACCTTAAAGTGGTTGGATTTTCATCGTGTGTTCCAGTACTTGTTTTGTTTTGGTCGTGGTTGGAGGTAATAACGTGGTTTTACCTGTTCTTCTGACTCCATAAGTTTCTCAATAGCTCTGATATCCACCTTGAAGGTCCTCGATTAAGACTGAAAGGTCTTTGCAAGCCTATAAAGGATGATAGCCAAGATGTGATAACATACAAATGACTATGTAGAAACAGTTTTGACTATGAATTAATTTGTTAATGCGTGGATTGTTTCTAGAACGACAGGTACTAAGAGAAACATAATGTACCAAACTGAAATAAACTTGTTAAAGTGTTCTTGAGAATTGCTAGATTGCTAACTATGTTTTCTATGTGTTAGGGCGCTGTTATCTCGGTTGTATGAACTCTATGATCATATGCACTCTGTTCTAACTATGCCTAGGGTTCCTTAATATTTCTAGGATTATCCATAAAAGGATTATATATTCTTTTTGCTAATAAATATCTCATAAATAATTCTTTATAAATATCTTCTCAACGGTACTGTAGACTATATCTTTCTACTAGATCGGTTGTCTAACTAACATATCAGTAGCTATTCATTTGTTAATGTCCGGTACTAAGTATAACTGACAGTACTAACTATTTGTACTATTGGTACTAAGTTAAGAAAACATTAATCCTAACAGTGTTGCTATGTATGATGAATATAATGCTTTAGTTAAAAACAATACTTGGATGCTTATTCCAAAACCACCTCATGCTAATGTGGTTCGGTCTATGTGGTTGTTTAGACATAAGTATCATGCAGATGGATCTTTGAGTAGGTACAAGGCCCGGCTTGTTACCAATGGGCGCACTCAGTAGGTTGGTATCAATTGTGTTAACACTTTTAGTCTGGTTGTTAAACCGGCTACAATACGGACTGTTCTTAGCCTTGTCCTGTCTCGTGGATGGCATGTTCATCAGCTTAATGTTAAGAACGTCTTTCTTAACGGTGATATCTTGAAGACAGTTTATATGTATCAGCCCTCGGGTTTTGTGGATTCTTGTTTTCCGCATCATGTTTGTGAGTTACAACGTTCTTTATATGGTTGAAGCAGGTACCCCGTGCATGGTTTCAACGGTTTGCTAGTTATGCTATACACGTTGGTTTCTGTTATAGTAGATGTGATTCTTCCTTGTTTATTTATGGCCGTGGTAATGAGGTTTCATACTTATTGATATATGTTGATGAAATTGTATTGACCACATCTTCTACAGCTTTACTTCAGCGTATTATTTCATCTTTGCATCAGTAGTTTGAGATGACGAATTTCGAGGACCCTTAATTATTTTTTAGAGAATTCTGTTACTCGTGACTCTACGGGTATGTTCCTCTCTTAGAGGAAATATGCTATGGAGCTATTGGAGCGCGCACACATGGTTTATTGTAATCCTTCTCGGACCCCTGTTGATACAAAGTCTAAGCTTGCACGTGACAAGGATCTGGTTTTGAATCCTACATTATACCGGAGCCTGGCAGGTGGTTTACAGTATCTTACATTTACTCGCCCTAATATCTATTATGCGGTTCAACAAATTTGTCTTTATATGCATGACCCTCAGGATCCTCATTTCGCGGCTCTCAAACGCATTTTTTTATATGTTCGCCGTACTTTAGACTTTGGCCTATAGTTGTTTGCTTCCTCTACTGGTTCTCTTATTGCATATTCTGATGCTGATTGGGCTGGTTGCCCCTCTATTCGATGGTCTACTTCTGGTTATTGTGTATTTTTTGAAGATAATCTTCTTTCTTGTACGTCTTAGCGTCAACACACCATATCTAGGTCTAGTGCAGAGGCTGACTACCGGGGTGTTGCCAATGATGTAATTGAGACTGCTTGGATTTGGAATCTACTTTGGGAACGCCATCCCCTTTATTGTTTGCTATCATTGTCTATTGTGACAACGTTAGTGCCATTTATTTGTGAGCTAACCTTGTGCAACATCAACGCACGAAACATATAGAGATTGATATTCATTTTGTTCGTGACATGGTTACTAAGGGTCAGGTTCGTGTTCATGTGTCATCGCGCTATCAGTATGCTGACATCTTCACCAAAGGATTGCCTTCGACTTTGTTTGAGGAATTCCGTAGCAGTTTGAGTGTTCGTTCCTCTCCCGCTCAAACTGCGGGGGAGTATTAGTGGATCATTATTATTATTATGTATTGGCTTTATTTATTTTGTATGGGCCTAGCCCACCTTTGAAACTTATATATTGTAAACATCGGTTTAATGAGAAGCTAAGCAAATTACAAAATCAATATTGACAATCAAACAAGTTAATTTTGAATTCCGAAATTTACTAACATAACAGCACAAGTAAACACCTGTCTAGAAAACCGGTGACGATTTCGGGAATTCCCGTTATGATCCCGCATCGAATTTCAATGGTACCGTTTTTTTCACACCATTTTCGTAGCACCGGTACCGTACCGGGTATAAAAGATGGGTTCCGGTACCGTACCGTTTTTCCGGTGCTGCTGCTCATCCCTACCTGAAGGTGTTACATCTGTCTAGTATCATTGTAGTAGTTGTTTTATTCTCGATATAGTTAATTTATTGTGTGTATTACAATGGGTTGTTCTCTTATATAAAATCGATACACTCATCAGAACTGAATGTTTCTTTGTCACGCTATAGAGTGTTGATATTTGTTTAAGAGGAATGCTATAGAGTGTTGATATTTAGTAGTGTTGATATTTGTTAAAGTATGTACAGAAACCTGATGCTTAATCAACTTTAAGTTATCATGTAATTGTAGCTCCCTTTTGATACTCAGGTTTCACTGTTGTAGAGTATTATTGTGATTTATAATTTAATTCAATAGGATTACTATTAACTGAAGCAATCCTAGACTCACATAAATTCTAAGTTGTATTTTTTATAATATACTCCCTCCGTTCCAAAATTATAGTCCCCCGACAAAAAACACACAGTTTAAGAAAAGTGCATTTATTACTGCTTTCTCTTTCTTACTTTTTGACAAAAAGACTGTTTTACCCTTAGGTAATTAATTTAAGTCTTCTTTAAAGTTTGTAATAATAATTTCAAAAAAGGGTAATATAGTAAACTTGATCAAACTTCCCTATCTATTTTTAGTAGTGGACAATTAAATTGGGACATCCCAAAAAGGAAACGTGGACAATAAAAATGAGACGGAGGGAGTAATGTTTTACTTGCAGCTCACGTTGGTTAAATATGTGCTACTACATATATATGTCCTATTTTGGTAGTTCATTGGGGGTAGTGTGGAGTCTTATTTTTATGTAATATCTCAAATTTACTCTAGAAAAAAATATGAAATATTTTTGGTAGAAAACTAGAAATTTACAGTTATTATGAATATATGTCAACTATATATACAGCTGTTCATGAGTTGCTGCAACAGACTCTTAACTGTGTAAATGGGTTGCATGCATGGGTGGGGGCATACAGGTGGTAGAAGTTGAATATATTTGTCGTGCTATATGTCAGTCCTACTAACATCCTACTGCAAACCTTGCTGTTGATAATAATTGTTTTCAAAGTTGTTGCGGGTTTAGGTGCCAACTGATGCAAGGATAAAAAGTTTGCGAGTTTGGTTTCCACAATTTTCCTTCACTTATATAGATGTCCAAAATGACATGTCACTCGCTATGAAAATTCGGTAGTTCGGATTTTAGCATAGACCAAAGGTACAGAAGAGTTTTGCCTGTCTTTTTCAACTCATGTTTATGTGATATTTCACTGGTTCTGTGAGCTAAGATTTAAAGTGTTTAAGTCCATTATTGAAGTTGCAACACTCTTTTTTGGGATGTTTCAATTGCATCAAGTCTAACTCAAGCTTAAGGTGTTCGTGTTTAAACGGCTAATGTTTCAATAGTCACTGTTTCAACCTCAATTAATTAAAGGTAGGCAAACACTAATTAATCATCCAAATCTCACTTTGAATCAGTTTAAACACTAAGTGTCCGGTTCAAGTTTAGTAGGCTATAGCCACCGAGTTTTGTTTTAGTGAACAAGCTGTCCAATATCCTTGTTTGCGGTTTTTTCACCTCTCCAGAAACTATTTTCGTATTAGAGTTTTTCAGTTTAGAATTTCAACAATCCCTAATTTTTCAGAAAGGGATGTATTGTTACTTTTTCTTGCTTACATTACATGTATGTTTAACATTACAGTGTGACTATTTCCAGTTACACAACAGCTCTGTACTTTTTATTCCAATATGATACTGGGAAAGTGACCTGTAGTAAGCATGTGGTATTGCGTTTTGTAACCAGCAGAACATAATTATTTTTGAAGTTTCCTAAAACACTTTGTGGTATAACATACGTAGTAGGAAATGTTAACAATGATTTATTGTATAGGGTAAAAGCCATAAATACTCCATTGTTCTAAACTCACCTTTTTAACTCATTAATACTACTACGAATTCATAAACAACTCATTAATACACTCTGAAACCAGTGAATAACCCAGTTGCCTAATACGTGAATTTTGTTTTTCGTTTTCTTTTTTTTATTCCTTGCCATGATCCCTAATTTCATAATGATTAAAATGAGTTATAAATGTGAGTACTATAGGGAGTATTTATTTAATGGGCTTTTCCCTAAACAAATAAATAAACCTTTATTTTCGTAATTTTGACAAAAAAAAAAATAACCCACAACACCCTCACCCAACACACTAAAAATTCTTTTTTTTATAAAAATTTTTAAACTTTTTATAAAAAAAAAAAAAATTATACTTCGGAAATAAAAAAAAAAATTTAAAATTTTTATACTCCGAATTTTTTATAAAATTTATATAACATTGAAGTTGCAACACTCTTTTTTGGGATGTTTCAATTGCATCAAGTCTAACTCAAGCTTAAGGTGTTCGTGTTTAAACGGCTAATGTTCATGTCCTGTTTCAACTCAATTATTAAAGGTTGCAACACTAACCAATCATCCAAATCAATTTGATCAAGTTTAAACACAAGTGTCCGTGTTCAAGTTTTGTAGGCTAGCCATCCGAGTTTGTTCTTAGGAACAAGCTGTCAATATCATTGTTGCGGTTTTTCACCTCTCAGAAACTTATTTTCGTATTAGAGTTTTTCATTTTTAGAATTTCAACAATCCTAATTTTTCAGAAAGGATGTATTGTTACTTTTTCTTGCTTACATTACATGTATGTTTACATTACAGTGTGACTATTTCCGAGTTAAAAAACTGCTCTGTACTTTTTATTCAAATATGATACTGGGAAAGTGTCTGTTGTAAGCATGTGTTTGCGTTTGTAACCAGCAGAACATAATTATTTTTGGAAGTTTCTTAAACACTTTGTGGTATGTACATACGTAGTAGGAAATGTTTAACATGAGTTATTGTTATTGCCATTATTTACGCTGAACAACTTTTCTTTGTTTGTCCTTAAAAGTTGACTTGTAAATAATAACCGGATTACTCAACGATTTCAAGTTTGCTTTGCTAATAGCCAAATAGTCCGACTTCAAAATTCCATGTTCAAGCGGTATTATTTGAATATGACTTTGATGTTAGTAAATTGAAGGAGTCTAAAACTACGAGCATAAGTAGAAAGTTCAAAGTGATCGTCTATTTAGTATGAGTAGGCTGATAGTCGTTGGCGATGGTTATTTCAAAAACAGAGTTAACATGATATATAATCTCATATACGGTTTGAAGCCAAACAATAATGAAGCTACCAGATATACTAATCCTTTTGCAATGTAATTTGTAGAAACAGAATATTACAGACTTGCATTATTATTTTGACTTGTTTTGTTACATATACTAAAAAGATTCTCTTTACAATGTTAATGAGAAAGATGGTGAAGTAGTGACAATAGGAGGAGGTCAGTCAGGCCTGTGGAGATTGCAGGATCCCCTTCGGTCACGAGCACCAATAAACCCCTTTCAACTTTTCATTCGTCTTTTACTACTACTTTAGTTGTGATTGTCACTCAAGGGTAAATCAAGAGTTTAAGCTTTTAATTTTTGAAAGCGTATGATTTACTGTATTTATTACTTTGTATATATATAAAGTCAGTCGCTCATACTTGAGATCAATGAAGATCCAATATTTATTAAAAATCCAATGGACTAATTATAGCCACTCATTTTTTATTAAATTAAAAAAACTCACTTTTCACTTTTTTTTAAAATTAAAATATCTTGCAAACGGTAAATCGTT
>BQNB010094920.1:0-26000 GCA_026074375.1 Tanacetum coccineum
TAACCACTTAGCATAATTTCCATTATGTACCTGAGCAGCAGTAACTTCTAAGAATCCATAAAGTCTTTTAAGACCCAACAAGAGTCCCCTATTAACGGTTCCCCTTAGGTGTTTAAAGATTCTTTTTACAGCATGTAAGTGCTTTTCGGTAGGCTTTGCCTGATACCGAGCACACATGCATACAACACTAGTAAGGTCTGGTCTAACAGCTGTAAGATACATAAGGGTGCCCACCATTCCATGATAGTGTGTAGGGTCAACGGCTTTCCTTTGTGTATCTTCATCCAGTTTGGATTTCTCCACCATGGGAGTATCTACGGGGTCACTAGATTCCATACCATATTTTTTCAAAGATTCAAGAGCATATTTAGACTGGTTTAGAAAGATGCTTCTAGGACTTTGTGAAATCTGTAGTCATAGAAAAAATAATATTTTGCCCATCATCGACATCTTAAACTTTGAACACATTATTTTTGAAAATTGGTCACATAGTTCAGGTGTAGTAGATGCAAAGATTATATCATCAACATAGATTTATACCAAGAGAATATCTTTGCCTTCTCTTCTGATGAACAATGTGGGATCCACGGTTTCTTTAGAAAATTCTTGAGAGAGTAGATGATATGTGTGAAAACACATATCCATTCTATATCAAAATAAACCCAATAAAGACCAAAAACATAATTAAAATGGCAAAGATATGCTTGTTTTTGTGTTTTGTATGTGCAGGTACGGATAAAGCAAAATCCACAAGAGAAACGGTTAAAACCGGGCAAACACGAACACAAGAACGGAAGAGCACGCAAAAAGCCAGAAGGAAAGCTATCAAAGTCAAAATAGCATCAATTCTAGCCACTAGAGCAAAGGATTCCTTAAAATCAGTTCCCTCTTCTTGACGGTAACCACAAGCAACCAAATGAGCCTTGTTCTTTAGAATTCCTCCTAATTCATCAAGTTTCACCTTGTAGATCCATTTTAAAGTAATAACCATCACTTTATCTGGACGAGGAACGAGTTCCCAGACTTTAAGACGTTCAAATTCATTAAGCTTCTATTGCATTGCTTTAGTCTAACATGCTTGAGTTAATGCGTCTGTGACATTTCACTTATTTGATTTATATAATCAATTTATTCACCGAGGTGAGTTCATAGCCTCATTTTATACAATTACAATGATTTACAATCTTTGGGGTGAGAAACATGCATTGTTTTACATTTGGACGCAAGTACACTTTTAAACAAATTACGAGTTTGCCTAAGTAGTGATAACCCACTATGCCTAAGAATCATGAACTGTTAATTACTTGAGGTAAGCGCGAATGTTATAAATAGAAGTATTTGGGATTGACATCCCCGTTCGGGTGAGTAGCGCTCACTTGGTTCGATGGATTGAACCAACGAACGTATACCATGTCGGATTTGGGATGTTGCGAGTTGAACATCTACACGGACACATTATTGGCATTAATTTGCAGACATACATGCTGTAGCTTCAGTATCATGAGCTTAGGGAATCGTAATTACATTTTTGTGATATTGTATGTGTTACATTATCATACACTTTGAATCTTGCGGTCCTAGTTTATATACATACATAAACCTGTGAATTCACCAACTTTATGTTGATATTTTTAAGCATGTTTTTCTCAGGTCAATAAGTGCACAACATGGATACATTTGGAATCATCTTTTTGAAGTCTAAATGAACTAAAGATTTGCTACATTACATTTTGGGACATTTTGTTATGTATCAAAATCTTTATGTTTTCACAACAATGAACGATTAAAGCTTGGAGCTTTTGTAACAAACATTTCAGTCAATCAAATGTATCTTTTTAAAACGACTCATTTAGAGGTCGTTCTCATATTTTGTGTTGTTGTATTATGAAGTAACACTCCCGAAACCTTAATCCGTTGCGACCCTATTTGGGGGTGTTACAAATTAGATCTTGATTGATGGACTAGTATGTGTAATTCAAGGTGTAATTAGTGTGTGTTTTTCTAGAGAGAGAAATTACACAACTTGCCTTGTGATTAATTGATATTGTTACAACTACTCTTGACTTACACACAATAAAAAATAAACTATTTCCTCCTATTTATAGACTCATAGGAGGAGGTCTTTTCTAACTTAACACTTTTAGTCCTTGTACTTATAAAAGTACTTACAAGCAGGTCATTTATTTATTTCTAACATTCTCCCCCTAAATGATCTACTTGGGAATTATCTTTATTCTGTTTTTGATGACGACTTCTTCCTTATGCTTGAACACTTTATTCTGAAGTAGACCGTCGTTTTCTTTTCCTTTGAAGCTCAAAAACGCTGAGAATTCTTTATGAAAGACGAGGATGACCTGGTAGCATATCTCTCCCTATATAAATTTCTCCCCTTATATGATAGGATAAATTTTGATATCTTTGAAGGTATCAACTCTACTTTCGAACTCAAATCATCATTCTCAAAAGCAAACTTGATCTTATTTTGCAACTTGATTCTTTAAAAGCTTGTATGAAATCTTTATCTTTGATCTTGATCTTGAATGTAGATTTCAATCACATAATGTTGCTGACGAAAGATCTTGACAACGATGATATTAATTAAGTAATTCTTTGTAGAATACTTGAATACTTAACTTTATCCTTGAATATTCATATTCTTTTAGCTCCCCCTCAATCACATATCCATCTTTTGAAGTAATAAACTTTGATTGTTTGAAGACAATGTTGATATTCTTGAGAAGTAATTCCATGAAAA
The DNA here is from genome assembly GCA_026074375.1 of Tanacetum coccineum. Classification (NCBI taxonomy): domain Eukaryota; kingdom Viridiplantae; phylum Streptophyta; class Magnoliopsida; order Asterales; family Asteraceae; genus Tanacetum; species Tanacetum coccineum. The sequence goes on from BQNB010094920.1 coordinate 2,756, forward strand.
TGTCAAACCGACTATTTCGGTCGATCTTTAAAGTTAATGAAACACTACCGCTTATTCAAAACACTTGATGAGGTAACCTCAATCTCGAATACGAACTTTTACCTTCTTAATCTAACCACTTTACCACAACGATTTCTTTAATACAATTTCTTGATTTGTCCCATAATTTCTTGCTTATATCTTCTCCCCTTTCATATACTTGAATTGACCTTATATTTTCTGTCCAAATATACTTATATCTTTTTATCTCTCATATTTGGCCAATACTAAGCTTATATTTTCTCCCCCTTATGATGATTATGATTCATCGTGAGCATTATGATCATATAAGCTTCCAAAATAAGCTTTGGGTGAAGAATATCCTTTGAAGTCTATGAAACTGAAATTGAAATCATTTCTTTTCTCTCTAAGAATCAAACATTCTGCCTTTTATAAACAAACATACTCCCCTAAAATAATCTATAAGCTCCCTCAAACCAACAAACTTGGTTGCTATCATTCCCGTGAAGGTTGAAAGAAACTTTTGTCATTATAAAATTTCGTTGAAGATGTTGATATGTATGAAAACACATATCCATTTTATATAAAAATAAACCCAATAAAGACCAAAAACATAATCAAAATGGCAAAGATATGCTTGTTTTTGTGTTTTGTATGTGCAGGTGCGGATAAAGCAAAAACCACAAGAAAAATGGTTAAAACCGGGCAAACACGAACACAAGAACGGAAGAGCGCACAAAAAGCCGGAAGGAAGCTATCAAAGTCAAACTTGGTCAACAAGTCAAATGGTCAAATCACATAAAGACAAATCCAAAGTTACCAAATCAGTCCCTCATTTATAAACCAAATTACAAAACAAACCCTAAATGCCCTAACAGTCATTATCTTTTTATTAATAAAAGATAACGACCGTTATCTTTCTATAATAAAACCAATCCACAACCCGGGCCCAAATCCTTTACACCCCGACCCATACCTAGGTCAATTATAAAACCCGGGTCAACAAAGTTAAACCTTCTCCCTTTTAGTTAAAAAAGAAGCGGGAAAAACAGTTTTACTGTTCACCCATCTTCTTCGATTTACCACAGTCACAATCAAGGGGCAAGTTTAAATTGAGGGCCAAAAAGGACAATTTAGGTGTTAAAGTATACCTTGGCAGCAACAAACGTCATATTCAAGCTTTCATTGGCTAAAACCCAAGAATGAATGCCATGTTGGATTGAAGAAAGCACAAGGAATGAAGCAATTTATACTCATATTACTCTCAGAAGAAGCACAAAGGTGTCACAATCACGGATTGCCACGCTGGCAATCCGTGTGAGACAATCTAATCCAACGGCTTGAAAATAGTATCCAATGATTGAAGAATGATCAAGGGCTATAATGATTAAGAGCGTCTAACTGAATTTGTGCCTAGAAGCTTCCCTGGTGGCTATAAATACGAGCACACTCTCACACACACAGGATATGGAGAGTAGTTTTAGAATTTAGCTTATTGTTTAGCTTATAGATTAAATGTAATTTCAGCTTTCTTTTAAATGTAATTTTGTTTTAATCTTGTAATCAGTGATCTTTTATTAATAAAAAGTGTTTTAGTGTCATTTAATCTTAAAGTGTTTCAAAATTCTTTTTACTTAAGAATGTAATAAGCTCTTAATTGTTCTTATAAGCTCATCATAGCTCATTCAAGTCTATAAGCTTGGATTTGAGCTTAATAAGTCATCTAATCTATTAAACAATTAAAATAAGTATAATTACCTTGGCTATTTGGATTTTGGAAGATGAGCCAATTAAGGAAGGGCTCATATGGACTATTACTGGCTTATCTTAGGATAAGCCAGAGCTGTTGATAAGCTCATTTGAGCAATTAGCTTCTGTTTAGCTGAAGCATTTTGTAAGTTTTCATTTAATTCCTTTGTTCTTTAAATTCTAGCTTAAAACTGCTTAAGTAGCTTATTAGTTCTGCTAATCTGCTTATCTATTGCTTATTTGTGCTTATTATTGTTTAGACAAGCTTAATAATCATGCACTTTAATCTGTTTTTAGTTTTTATAGCTTAGATCATAGTTTACTTTTTAACTTGTCATAAAATCACTAAAAAACCAAAAATATTAGAGTAATTTGTAGATCTTAAATTCTAGCTTATCTAGTTGTTAAAATAAGCTCACTAGGTTAGTTATAAGCTTCTAGCTATCTGGTATTAAGGTTTCAATAACTAGATTTTAAATCATAAGCTAATATGAAATCTGTCTAAGTATAAAGGGGTGTTTGGATTAGTACTATTTGACCATCAAAAGTCAAAGTAACTTGGAGGTTTTTCTTTGGTCAGTTTAATCTTCATAATTGATTAGGTTTTGAGCAGGTTTATAGGATTAGATTGAGCTTAATATCATTTTAAGGTTTAAACTTCTTGTTCCTGCACCAGGGGAATTCTCCCTTTCTGTTGATTGTTAAAAACTTGATTCAAGCCTCATTGAGCTTGGATCTTGTTTATGTTGAGTTAGACACACTCAAAAAGAGTGTGTAGTGCAGGGTTGTCCCTTAAGGACACCTGCATTTGTGTTTTGGCCTTTGGTCAATTGCATCAGCAGTAGTAACCACAGTTACTACTGCTGATCTTTCTATTAGCATTTAAGCTAGTTTATATAAGCTTTAGGTTTTTAAATTGAGTAGGCTCATAGTTTAGATATAGGACTAGTTAGTTTAAAGCTTATTTTCACATTTCTAGCTTATTTCTTAGGTTAATTTAGCTTTTAAATTTCACAAAAATAAAAAAAAGACCAAAAACAGTAGTAAGTAATTTGTAGTTACTAAATCTAGAATTTTAGCTTATAGAATATATTTTTATGAATTAGATTTTTAGCTTATATCTAGTTTGTTAAGTTTCCAAAAGCTCAGGTCCTATAATAGCTTATTGAGCTATTTAGCTTATTTAGTTTTTAAGCTCTTAGAGTAATTTTCTGAGTTTGTCATTTAGATTAATAAATTTAGTTAGCTTAATGAGTTATTAGGTTAATTAGCTTTTAAAAATTAGCTTCTTCATGTTATAAGCTATCTAGGACAGTTTTTGTTTTCAAATTTGAGCTTAAAATGAGTTGTGTGCAAGCATTTAAGTGAGAAGTAGCTTTTAGGCTTACAATAGCTTGGTTTCTGAAACAGCTATTTTCATAAGCTCTTTAAGAGCTTATTTTTGAGTTTCAGCTTATAGTATCTTTATTAAAGTTGCTTAGAAAGTTGTCCTTAACAACTTTTGTTCTTTAAGTTTTTCATAAAAACAAAAAAAAGGGAAGTGGAAGTCGGGGGTGAGCAAGACTCGAACCCCCGACCTCAACACCTCAACCTTTTATAAACACACACTCCCACTCCTTACCGCTGTGCCCTTGGGTCTTTTTCATAAGACCCTTGCACTCTTAATTCTTTATACCCATTTAACCCAATAAGCCTATTAAGCTGTCAAAGCTTATTTCACAGCTTATTTTATAAGCTGTGATCTCGGGCTTATTTTTCCTAGGATTTAAATAGTTTAAGCTATTTTCTGTCATTTTTCTAGAATTTTTAGAGTTCATTTAGTATTTTTAATCATTTATTTTCATTAAAAACTTTAAAAAATCATAAAAAATAGAAAAATAATCAAAAAAATATAAATCTTTTTTAGAAAATTTTCTTTTATCATAAAGTTCGTAGGAAAATTAGTTTTACTTTCGTAGGGTCTAAATTGCAAAATTTCATTTTTAAAAGAACGGGTTTTGTCCTCGTTCTCGTTTTTCGTGTTTTAAAGCTCATTTTAACTCCGTTTTTGTTCTAGTTTTCTTTAAACTTACTTTTTAATCAAATAGAGTCCATTTAAAAAGAAAATTTTAAGTTAGGTTTATTTTTAGCAAATTAGGATTTTTGACCTCCGTTTAAGGGTCCCTTTTTGCGTTTTTAGTTAAATTTTGATTTCCCGTTACTTGTTTTCATGCTTAATTGTTAGAGCTTGTTAATTTTAATTGTCAAAAGTTGTTAATCAAATCAACTATTGTTTCCTATTCAAATCATTGTCCGAACAACAAACGTGGTTTCAATTTCACAAATCGCTGGGGAAAACGACCTGGGGAATCATACTTCCCGGTTTAATATACGTATTATATTATATTATATATTTTGAAGAATTTCCTTTTTGCCTTTGTCCTCAAGGGTAAATTGGTAATTTTCCATCATTTTATATATTATATTTTATATATGTATATAAAATTGCAATCAATTTTTGGCGCCATTTATTCGTTTTTGTGATTTCTTTCAAATTTTATTGTTAAGTTTTCAAATTTTGCAAATCCCTTTATTTTTACTCATAGAATAAGATTAAAAATTCAAATTCTAGATTAAGGTGCTAATTAGGGTTTATTTTGTCGTTTCCGTTTTTCGTCCGCGTGTTTAGTTAATTTACTTGCATTTAATTGTTTTAATTATTTTTAGTCGTAGAAAATCAATCAAAAGGTTGAAAATCATTCATAACATTGTACAAACTGAATCGAGGGTATCAATTCACATTTCATTGGGATACGACCCGGTAATCACTTACCGGTTAAAAAACGTATTATATTATATATTTTTTTATGTTTTAAATTGCATTTAATCTTTGCCCTCAAGGATTATTTGTATATTTCTTTAAATACTTTGATATATTATATATATGTGAAATTGTTACAACAGATTATCTCACACGGATTGCCAGCGTGGCAATCCGTGATGTGACACCTTTGTGCTTCTTGCGTGAGTACCTTAAGTGCAAAATATCCCTTTTCCTTGTACTTCTTTTATGTCCACCGTGTCATTCCTTTTGGGGATTGACCAATAAGATAGCTTGGTGATGTAATAACTCTGCCAACGTGTACTTGAGCCCTTGAATTGTCCTTTTTGGCCCCCAATTGGTAAAAGCCCTTTGATTTGACCCTGGGTGAAAAGGAAGAAGAAGGGTGAACAGTGGTAAAACTACCTTTCCCGCTTAATTTTTAACTGAAGGGTGCGTTTGTATAAATTTGACCCGGGTGTTGACTTGGGTATAATAATAAAAAAGAATGGGTCGGGTAAGGTGGGTTTTGGGCTTGGATTTGTGTTTTGTTATAAAGAAAGTAACGGGTGTTAACTTCTATTAATAGAAGTTAACATCGTTAGGGCTCCAAGGGTAATTTTTGTAATTTGGTATTTTTGAGGGAATGTTTTTGGGATTTTAGAGTTTTTGTCTCTTAGTGATTTTGACCATGTTGACCAAGAGTTGACTGGAGGTTGAGCATAATTTGACTTTGATAGCTTCCTCTTGGCTTTTTGCGTGCTCTTCCGTTCCCGTGTTCGTTTTTGCCCGGTTTTAACCGTTTTCTTGTGATTTTTGCTTTATCCGTACCTACACAATAAGAAAGACAAAACAAGCAATATTCAAGTATTTAAAGCACAGTTTTGGTCTTTTAAGGGTCATTTTTGATATAAAAAGGATATGTGTTTTCACACATATCAAAATTCCCCAAACTAAACGATTGCGTGTCCTCACGCAATATTATATGCCTTATAACCAAATACCTCAAAACTTCCCCAAACTAAACCTTTGAAAAGTAGCAAAGATTTTTGTGGAGAGAGTTAAGAAATCACAAGTTATAAAACACCCCTATTTCCCATTTTCTAAAACTTTTCCATTTTTTTTAATAATAATGTTATTTTGACTTTTGTTATTTCCATAACTGTTAGGGATCATAGAACAAGATGCATTTCGATTCCGAGAATGCCCCAAAAAGGATAAATTCATCGTTCCCGACTTTTCACTTATCCAAACCAAGCTTAAAACAAAATCACAGCTAAATATCAGTAAGGATGCTAACACTACTCATATTTGCAACTTGTAAACTTTTTACTCCCGACATTTATTATATCTTAAGTGAATGTGCTATCTTGAATTTCAACCATGGATCAACTTTTTGCAACATACTATGCTTTACGTTCCACCTTAGAATAATGAGTTTAAAGGCGAGATCATCCCATGTAGCGACTTTCGTCTCGGCACATCCCAACCTTACGGCTAAGTGACCAGGCTTTTGACACCCCACAGAGACTAGTATCGGGACTCACGGACCTTAGGTTTCAAAAACTCTCAGGTTTCCCGAATATTCATAGCTTATAAAATAGAATAGTCAAAGTGCAAAATAATGTTTGTGCGACTACGGGGGTACTTACAATCAAGTTAACCCTCCAAACCGTGTTAGTAATCTAAATGGCTGACCACCAGGTTTTGATCGGTGCCATAAAACATGGTCAAATAGGTGTAATCAGATCATGTTCAAGGGAATAATTTTAATCGGGGGAATAATTTTCATGGAAATCAAGGTTTTCAAAATCAAAATAATCATGCTCCAAATTTTCAAAACCAAGGATTTCAAAACCAACCTTTTCAAGTGCCTAATAATCAAGTTCAACAAGAGATTTCAAATGATTTTTCAAGTTACAAGAGGAATAATGATCAGATGTTAAGGAACATGCAAAGTCAAATCAACTCGTTGAAAGGAGACCTTAAGAAGAAATTCCAAAACACGTTAAAATCTTAACAAGTCGTCCTGGATGGAATCAACAATCCACTTTCCAAAAAAAAAAAAAAAAAAAAAATAATTTGCAAAACATGATTTGTGGATTGTTTTCAAACCCCCATGCCTAACTTTAGGGTACTCTTCCGAGTAACACCATTCCCATAACCCGAAGGTAGTGAAAGCTATAACTACTCGACGTGGTCTGCTTACGAGAGACCCTCGATCCTAATAATTCCTTCTCCTAAAAAGGTAGTGGAACAAGAAACCGAGGAGACACGGATAAATAAAGAGCAAACAATTCAAGGAAAGTACGCTCAAATCCACCTCGGTTATCCCATTTCTATTACGGAACCCGATATTCGAGAATTGCCTAAAAACTCACTCCATTCCGGAATGGATATTCCAAAGAGTCTACCTAAGCCAAAATATTTCCATATTCTTCACGAACCGTGTTAAATCAAAGTCCCGTGACAATTAGCTTCGACTCCAAATGGAGAAGATTTTCCAAATCTTTCAAGATTTACGCTTGCGACATTAGGTTTCGCTGATGCTTTACTTTGATGCCAAGATTTGCTCCATACGATTATGTGTTTTTTGCTTCCATGAATAAGGAAATAGTTGCTTGAAGTTAGCTAAAATACCCATTGAACGAGATTTGCTTGGCGATGCTTCTCAAAAGCTTCCGAATAAGCTTGGAGATCCCGACAAGTTTCTTGTTACCATTGTAATTTCCCAGGATATGGATGTATGCCTACGCCTTGGCCGGTCTTGGGTCTGTTGCGAGCATAAATAGTATGCTCTTTCTAGTGGAAAAAACATTGTCTGCCTGAACTTACACCAACGGGATGACTTTAGAGTTAGCGGGGATTCCGATCATTTCTTATTCTAAAGGACTTGCCAAGATGTTTTTGTAAAAGTTAGGTAATTTCATTTGTCCTACCGACTTGGTTGTTGTCGATTTCTGAAGCTGATCCGTAGAGTACCTCTCAAACTTGGGAGATCCTTGTCTAAAGGATCGGTCGTCGTGTTTAATAGTGGTTTTATGGAGAAGAAATAACCCTTGGGGTGTAACGAAGCCGTACTCTTTTAATATAGATCAAACCACGAGATACTCTCCTAATGACAAGTCGGTTAAACCAAAATTGAATTCATTTTATGTAGTTTGGAAAGGAGATATGTTCGGAGCATAATTGCTTGGATTTCCTAATTCTTCGGTGAACCAGCCACCTCGACGTCTGAGCCGGTTTACTTTCTAATTCATTTTGGAGAAATTAAACGCTATCTTAAGGATTGGATTCGATTTCACGGAAATTGATCATGCCGTTTTTAATCCGGAGGAAGGATACATTTTTGATTGAAAAATTGTTAAATTAAATGACCCGTTTTAACTTCCTCGATAGACTTAAACAAAGTAAGGGCCCGAGACAAAAATCATTCAATTGAAGAGCCTCCAGAATTTGAAGTTAAAAGATTTGTTCTCTCTTATGATACTTTGCTTTCTTGGTAAATTGACAAGATACTGTTATTATTGCAAAAGGTTTTAAAAATAAGGAAAAAGAAGCTCTGTTTAATGTGCTCAAATCTATCAAAGGGGCCTTGCTTTATGAAAATCACCGACATCAAGGGTATCGACCCTCTTTTTTGTACCCACAAAATCTTAATAGGAGATGATTACAAACCTACGGTTCCAAGTCAAAGACGGGTTAACCCAAAAATTCATGAGGTAATCAAAAAAGAGGTCCTTAAACTTCTTGATGCCGGAATGATTTACCCAATCTCTGACAGCCCATGGGTTAGTCTAGTGCATTGTGTTTCCAAGAAAGGTGGAATAACCGTCGTTGCTAATGAAGAGAATGAATTAATTTCGACACGTTTAGTTACCGGATGGAGAGTTTGTATCGATTATAGGAAATTAAATGAAGCGACTCGAAAAGATCATTTTCCATTACCATTTATGGATTAGATGATAGAAAGATTAGCTGGGAATGAGTTCTATTGTTTTCTAGATGGATTTTCAGGGTATTTCCAAATACCAATAGATCCTCAGGACCAGGAGAAAACTACTTTCACATGCCCGTATGGAACTTTCGCATACTGACGCATGCCATTTGGCTTATGTAATGCTCCCGGTACTTTTCAACGGTGTATGATGGCCATAATCCATGATATGATCGAAAATACCATGGAAGTGTTTATGGACGATTTCTCGGTTTTTGGGGATAGTTTTGATTCATGCCTCTCCAATTTAGAAAAGATGCTAAAACGGTGTGAAGACACGAATTTAGTTCTTAATTGGGAGAAGTGCCACTTTATGTGTAAAGAAGGAATTGTGTTAGGGCATAAAATTTCAAAGTCAGGAATTGAGGTCGATCGTGCTAAAGTCGATGTTATCGACTAAGTCCCTCACTACGACTACAATAAAGGTGTTAGGAGTGTTTCTTCTAGGTCATGCAGTTTTTACCGCCCGATTCATCCACAGACTTTTCTAATATTGCCAGTACCAATGACTCACAATTCTTGGAAGGAAAACCGTTTGTGTTTCTTCTAAAGATTGTATTGATGATTTTCAAAACTCTTAAAAAAAAGCTTACCGATGCTCCAAATCTTAGTTGTCCCGGATTGGGAACTTACATTACGAACTCATGTGTGATGCGCAAGTGATTTCGCGATTGCGTCGGGTTTTAGGACAACGGAATGATGAATCATTTTCAGCCATATACATTATGCTAGCATAGACTATGACAGCAAAGCTTCAAAATTCAGTACACTACCCGGAAAAGGTAATGCTTGCGTTTTTTTGTGTTGCTATTGATAAGTTTCGGCCATATATTGTCTTATCCAAAAGCATAGTGTATACGGATCACTCGGCTTTAAAAGTTCATTATGAACAAACAAGACGCGAGCCGAGGTTGACTCCGATGGATTATTCTCCTGAAGGAATTTGTTAATCACCATCTGTGATAAAAAGGAAGTGGAACCGGGTGGCAGAACCATTTATTAGACTGAGAATTCACAATGAGATGTGTTAGAAACAAAGACATAAATGAACTATTTTCCTTTAGAAGAAACTCTTTGAGTTTTTTTCTAGTGAAAGTACCCCATTTGGTTTGCGGGACTATGCAATTTCACTGCGGGGAAATTTTATATCAAAAGGAATGTCAACTCAACAAAAGAGGAAGTTTTTTAAAGGACGTTAACATTATTTCTGGGATGATCCCTATCTTTTTTGTACTTGTGCGGATCAAATCATTCGACGGTGTGTGCATGGGCAAGAAGCTCTTGAGATCCTCAAAGCTTGCCATGAAGGACCTACCGTGCGGGCCATTCATGTGCTTATCTCACCGCTCGAAAAAGTTATTTGATGCCGGTTTCTTTTGGCCTACCATATATCGAGATGCCCATTCGATGATCAAATCTTGTGATACGTGTCAAATACAGGCAAAATTTCACCCAACGAGATGAGATGACCTCAAAACTTATCAAGTTTGTGAAATTTCGATGTATATGTGAATCCGATTTTATGGGACATTTCCTTCTTCAAGTGAGGATAATAAATAACATCTCGTAGCCGTTGATTATCTTTCGAAATAGGTTGAAGCAAAGGCGCTCCCCACAAATGATGCTAGAGTTGTAGTAAAGTTTTTAAAATCTCTTTTTACCGATTTTGGAACACTTAAGGCTATAATAAGCGATCGTGGGACCCATTTTTGTAATGATCAGTTTGCTAAAGTAATGTCTAAGTATGGGGTCACACATCGTCTAGCTACCGCTTATCACCCTCAAATGAGCGGTCAAGTGGAGGTGTCCAATCGAGGTTTAAAACGTATTCTAGAAAGGACGGTTGGAGAAAATCGTGCCTCATGGTCTGACAAATTAGATGAAGCTTTGTGGGCATTTCGTACTGCTTTTAAGACACCGATTGGTTGTACGCCTTACAAGCTTGTTTATGGAAAGTCTTGCCATTTACCAATTGAGTTAGAGCATAAAGCATATTGGGCTTTGAAACATGCTAACTTCGATCTTAAAACCGCGGGTGATCACCGGAAGCTTCAACTAAATGAACTTAATGAGCTTCGTGATCAAGCTTATGAGAATTCTTTGATTTATAAAGAGAGGACGAAAAAGCTTCACGACTCAAAGATCAAAAACCGCATTTTCAATGTTGGTGATCGAGTTTTACTCTTCAACTCTCGTCTAAAGATATTCTCAGGAAAGCTTAAAACTCGTTGGTCAGGACCTTTCACCATCACCAAATTTTTCCATACGAGTAACTGTTGAGTTATCTCATCCTGTGGTCCAAACTTTAAGGTGAATGATCATCGTGTGAAGCATTACTTCAGAGGGGACTTACCACCAAAGGAAGTCTAGGATCTCCACACTCTCCCTAAGGACGAATGAATTCAGGGATCGAGTCAAGCTATGTAACTCGGTTACCAAAAACAAAGCGCTTCATGGGAGGCACCCTATGCTTATCTATTTTCTATTTTTCTTTCTTATTTCTAATGTGTTGTGAGGAGGCCTGTACTCTTCTGTTCTTTGTGTTTGTTGTTTGTGCTTGTGATTGTTTGCAGGATAGACCCAACTTTTCTGAAGACACTCATGTTCGGTGATTTGTCTCGGTCCACTCGAGCTTTCTAGCCTTTGCTTGCCATTAGTTTGGGGAAATCCAGTATCCGAAAGATTATTATCGACTAACATTTATCTTGTAGCACACTTAATAAACGGCTTAAGATATTTGTGATACTTTCTTTATGTTTGAGTTATGCATTAGACTTTTTGAGTTCTAGTATGGGGTTTTTAAGTCTTCAGCTAGGAAACATTGAGGACAATGTTTGATTTTAATATGGGGTAGTATATCTTCGATACTATCTTACCTACTTTTACCCGTTGTTCTCACGTACCCCGTTTTCCTACCAAAATTTTCAAAAATATGAAAAAATTTAAAAAATTTCAAAAATAAAATAAGTGTTTTTGTCACAATTTTGACTTTCTTGCTGGGTAGAATAAGAATAAATTTTGACCCGATCGAGCGTGTTGAGCTCTAGCTTGTTGCTTAACTTTTAGGCTAAGCGTTCGCTAATTCACGAAGAACGAAAAATGATAGAGTTAAGTATGAGTAGGATGCTAAACAAGGATTATTTGGAAATCTTAAGAGCTCATGTATGTAACTTGTTGCTTTTTCTCCCATAAGCTCTTAACCGGATTAATATACGTGCTGTTTTTGAAGATTAAACTTAAATCAACAATTTTTATGTAATATAAATAGCAAAAATTTTAGTCTTAGTTCAAATTTATACTTGAATTTTTCAAAAAGAAGTCCTTTAAAAAAATAATAATAATAATAATGATAAAATGAAAAAAATATATATAATAATAATAAAAGCTGTGGGCCGATAAAAGTTTACTACCTCTTGCCGGCTCATAACCGATGTGGTAGTCTTCTAAAGAAAGCCCATAGTAAGAATAAAAATCCGAGACTGATAAAAGTTTGCTGCATCTTGCCGGCTCACAACCGATGTTGCAGCCTTCTAAAAGGTCGAGGGTTACAATTGCATAAATGTCTAAATAGTTAAATAAAATTAATAATTGACTTCTTTTTGTTAAATTCAAATATGCTTTTGCACTTTGACTATTCTATTTTATAAGCTATGAATATTCGGGAAACCTGAGAGTTTTTGAAACCTAAGGTCCGTGAGTCCCGATACTAGTCTCTGTGGGGTGTCAAAAGCCTGATCACTTAGCCGTAAGGTTGGGATGTGCCGAGACGAAAGTCGCTACATGGGATGATCTCGCCTTTAAACTCATTATTCTAAGGTGGAACGTAAAGCATAGTATGTTGCAAAAAGTTGATCCATGGTTGAAATTCAAGATAGCACATTCACTTAAGATATAATAAATGTCGGGAGTAAAAAGTTCACAAGTTGCAAATATGAGTAGTGTTAGCATCCTTACTGATATTTAGCTGTGATTTTGTTTTAAGTTTGGTTTGGATAAGTGAAAAGTCGGGAACGATGAATTTATCCTTTTTGGGGCATTCTTGGATTCGAAATGCATCTTGTTCTATGATCCCTAACAGTTATGGAAATAACGAAAGTCAAAATAACATTATTAATAAAAAAAATGAAAAAGAGGTTTTAGAAAATGGGAAATAGGGGTGTTTTATAACTTGTGATTTCTTAGCTCTCTCCACAAAAATCTTTGCTACTTTTCAAAGGTTTAGTTTGGGGAAGTTTTGAGGTATTTGGTTATAAGGCATATAATATTGCGTGAGGACACGCAATCGCTTAGTTTGGGGAATTTTGATATGTGTGAAAACACATATCCATTTTATATCAAAATAGACCCTTAAAAGACCAAAACTGTGCATAAAAGGCTTGTATATTGCTTGTTTTGTCTTTCTTATTGTGTAGGTACGGATAAAGCAAAAATCCCAAGAAAACGGTCAAAAACCGGGCAAACACGAACACGGGAGCGGAAGAGCACGCAAAAAGCCGGGAGGAAGCTATCAAAGTCAACCAAAGTCAACATCACAAGAGGACAAAACTTCAAACATTTCCAAATCAATCCCTCATAAATTCCAAAATTACATAAATGGTCCCTTTACCTTAACAGGCTAAAAACCTTTATAGTTAACATTTGTTAACTATTAAACACCGTTACGTCTCTTTATTACAAACATAAAATCCAAGCCCAAACCACCATACCGACCAGCATTCTTTTATCTATACCAGAAGTCAAACATAACGAACCAGTGTCACCAACAATTATAACACACATTTTTTAAGTAAAAGAAGCAGTGAAAAGTGGTTTCCTCTGTTTACACCCAGTCTCTTTTACCTTTTCACCACAGGATAAAACTATGGGGCAAAATCCCAATTGAGGACAAAACAAGATAATTCATGCTGTTAAAGTACTACCACTTGGGGTGGGGGGGGGGGGGGGGACAGCAATAAAGTAATTCACATGCCCCTCATGGCTAAAAGACCCAAAAGGTACGACACGTTAGATTGGAAGGAAGCACAACGGTATGGCATTTTACATCTTGAAGTACACTCAGAAGTATACATAGTTCGCAAAATATGGATTGCTCATCGCTATTGGCATTACGTGTGAGCTTAGATGAGATCTAACGTCACAGAATGTAGACTTATAATGATTGATAGAATGATGGGCAATGAGGTGATTGGAGCGTCTACATCTTTCTGGGGCTTGTTAGAGAATCTTTCTCCTAGGCTATTATTATACAGTACCGGTCGAAGATAAAATTAGGGTGTGGATGGACACCACCCCCGCTCCCCGTTTTTACCTTTTCTTTTAGTCTTTTATATTTTTAGGGAAAAATTGTTAGTTTAGCTTATTGTCAATTTATTTAAATACTTTTTGTAATTTCATTTTCAGATAGTAATGTAATCAAGCTTTTGTTAAATAAATTGGAGTTTTGCTTTTTAAATTCTGTCATTAGCTTATAAGTATTTCTCAAATATGTTTACTATTGCATAAGCTCTTATAAGCTTCCAGTAAGCTCATTCAAGCTCTCTTAGTCTCTAAGCTAAGATTGAGCTTAAGTAAGTCTTTAATTCACTTAAACCTTAAAATAAGCTTACAACCTTGGCTATTTGGATAAAAGGCTTATGGAAGGGAAGCTAACAATGGAAGAGCTTCCAAGGACTTATACTGGCTTATCAATGATAAGCCAGAGCTGTTGATAAGCTCTTTGAGCATTTTTGCTTTTGTTTAGCTAAAGCACACTGTAAGTTCTCATTTATTTCCTTTGTCTTTAAATTTCTAGCTTATTTTGCTTAAGTTACTTATCTAGTTGCTTATTAGTAGCTTATCTGTGCTTATCTATATGTTTTTATGTTTGTTAAGTAGCTTTCATTATCTGTTTTTGATTTTTATAGATTAGATATTAGATTTCTCATTTTGCTCTTTAAATCTGTCATAAAATCAATAAAAACCAAAAAATATTTAGCATAACTTTTAGATCTTAGTTTATAGCTTAATTGATAGTTAAAACAAGTTTATTAAGTCTAATATAAGCTAGTTGTCATCTGGTCTTTAAGTTTGTTTTATTAAGTTTCTTAATTACTAGCTTAAATAAATGTTCATAAGTCTTAAGGAGTGTTTGGATTAGTGCTATTTGACCCTTAAAAGTCAAACTGAGTTGAGTTCATTGCTTGAGTCATTGTTAAAATCACTATAAATCAGTAGTGAAAGAGATTTTAAAGGTTAGATTTAAAAATCTAGAAAGTTTAAGCTCAATTTCTTTGTCTATGCACCAGGGGAGTTTGTTTTCAAAAAGCTAGTTAAGAATTTTTGATCCAAGCTTCTTTGAGCTTGGATCTTGTTTGTGTTGAGTTTAAACACACTAAATAAGAGGGTCTAGTGCAGGAGTTACCATTAAGGTCACCTGCATTGTCATATTGACCATTTGGCCAAGTGCACCAGCAGTAGTAAAAACAGCAGTTACTACTGCTGCCTTTTCATTTGAACTTAAGCTAGCTTAATTAGGTTTTAGGTTTTAAAATTGAATAAGCTTTTAGTTTAGATATAGGATAAGATAGTTTAAAACTTGTTTTCAATTTCTAGCTTATTACTTAGGATTGATTTAGCCTTAGAAGTTCATCAAAAATCTCAAAAAGCCAAAAACAGTAGTAACTAAGTCTTAGCTTTTAAATTTTGATTTCTAGCTTATAAGTTTGTTTTTATTATTTGGATTAATAGTTTATAAGTAGGTTGCTAAGTTTTCAAAAGCTCAAATCCTGTATTAGCTTATTATGCAAATTAGCTTATCTAGTTTTTGAGCTTATCTTGTTAGTTCCTGAGTTTACCTCTTAGATCATAGGATTTAGATAGCTTATAGAGTTTCCAGTTAAATTAGCTTATTGAATTTAGCTCATACACATCTTAAGCTTTCTAGAGCAGCTTTTAGATTTGAATTTGAGCTTATTTTGAGTAGTGTGCAAGCCTTTAAATGAAAAGTAGCTTATAGGCTTTTAAAAGCTTATTTCTGAGACAACAACTTCATAAGCTCTTTAAGAGTTTAATTTTGAGTTTCAGCTAGTAGTCACTTTATTAAAGTTGTTTAAAAAGTTGTCCTCTACAACTTTTGTTCTTTAAGTTTTTTATAAAAACCAAAAAAAGGGAAGTGGAAGTCGGGGGTGAGCAAGACTCGAACCCCCGACCTCAACACCTCAACCTTTTATATACACACACATATCCACTCCTTACCGCTGTGCCCTTGGGTCTTTTTCATAAGACCCTTGCACTATTAATCCTTTATACACATTTCCCTTAATAAGCCTATAAAGCTGTTAGAGCTTATTTCACAGCTTATTTTATAAGCTGTGATCTCGGGCTTATTTTTCCTAGGATTTAAATAGTTTAAGCTATTTTCTGTCATTTTTCTAGAATTTTTAGAGTTCATTTAGTATTTTTTATCATTTAATTTCATTAAAAACTTTAAAAAATCATAAAAAATAGAAAAATAATCAAAAAAATATAAATCTTTTTTATAAAATTTTCTTTTGTCATAAAGTTCGTAGGAAAATTAGTTTTGCTTTCGTAGAGTCTAATTTGCGAAATTTCGTTTTCTAAAGAACGGGATTCATTCTTGTTTTCGTTTTTCGTGTTTCAACGTTCATTTCAACTCCGTTTTTGTTCTAGTTTTCTTTAAACTTACTTTTTAGTCAAATAGAGTCCATTTAAAAAGAAAATTTTAAGTTAGGTTTATTTTTAGCAAATTAGGGTTTTTGACCTTCATTTAAGGGTCCCGTTTTGCGTTTTTAGTTAAAATTTTGATTTTCCGTTATTTGTTTTCATGCTTAATAGTTAGAGCTTGTTAGTTTTAATTGTTAAAAGTAGTTAATCAAATCAACTATTGTTTCCCATTCAAATCATTGTCCGAACAACAAGCATAGTTTCAATTTCACAAATCGTTGGGGAAAACGACCCGGGGAATCATACTTCCCGGTTATCATACGTATTATATTATATTATATATATTTTGAAGAGTTTCCTTTTTGCCTTTGTCCTCAAGGGTAAATTGGTAATTTTCTATAGTATTATATATTGTATATTCAAAACCGTATCAAGGTCCTTAGAAGATTGAGAAGTATCTTCACTTCAGTTTTTGCAGCGGTACAGAAACTGAAGAAGGCCTTTGCAAAGAGCTTAAGTTCATCTTGGTTGACAATTCCAAACTGGACGATGTCTATCTCCTTAACAGAAGTTGAAATGAAATGTTTCACTTCTAGAAGGTTTACAAGGCGGGAAAAAGATTGCTTTATATTAAAAAGAATAAAGCAATCTTCTTAGGAAAAAGGTGCTTCTGAAGTTGGTATATAAGTACAAAAACTTTCCTTAAAGGATTGTACCTGGTATTTTAGAACACGTCTGCATTAAATGATATCTCAACCACCCATTGAATGCATGACACGCGTACTAGGTTAACTTGTAGACCCTAATCCATTTGTCTATAAAAAGAAAAGGATTCCCAGAGTAAATGATATCTCTTCCAATTAATGTGATACACATTGAAGAGTTCATTTATCTCTCAAACAAACTGAATGGTACTACTGAAAGCTGAAGCTTCAGTTTAGTCATAAGTAGTTTGTTTTCTTACTCTCTTAACTTTGGTTAGAGTTTAAGTTCGAAGGAGATAAAACCCCCAATTGTCATTCAACCACCTTGCTATTCCGCAAGCAAGGTGTGTCATAGATTCTTTATTTGATTCTAATAAGAACCTATACGTTGAAAAGTACTTTTGTGTGTTTTAAACTTGTTCTTTATATTCTTCATATATATATTTGTTTAAAACTCACTTCGTTGCTATGGAATGTGATTAAGTTTAACTTGATAAACCTTATATCAGATTCTAAGAGACCAACACTCCGAGTCTAGCTAGAAGACTCGTTAATAAAAAAAGCGCTTATTGGGAGGCAACCCAATCTTTTATTTCATGCATTTTAGGAGTGTCGTGTATTTTTATCTTTATTATTTGTTCATATATGTTTGATATATGTGATCATGCTTTGTTTTGTATTTAACCTCGTCTTAATTGCAATCAAATGTATTTTACATAAAATAAGTATAGGGGAATATCCGGTTTCTAAGAACCAAATTTTTTCAAACGTATAAAATAAATAACTTTAGATTAATTCACATTTTATGTTTGTTTTTTTGTTTTGAGTCATATGTTTGTACTAACCGTTTTTGTGATTTATGCAGAAAACTTTTTCAAGAAATAATTAATGGGTTATTTTTGCAATAATTTTTCCGAAAAAAGAATTTATAAAACTTCACAGTGTGTGGAGACAGCGTCAGGATTTAATCCTGACGGTGTCACCATTGTAGCTACATGAAATTTCGTGTTTTTGAAAAGTTATTTTTATAGAATTTCCAGAATTTTTAATTTTCCTAATTCTTGCAGAAAACCACGATTACATTAGTACATACATCCTATCTTTATTGCTTACTTAATTAATAAGGGTTATATATCATTTACCGCCGAATTTTACGCTTGGTATAGTTGTTTTTGTCTTTGATTTTCAGGTTATATTTGATGAGGAGAGTCCGAAAGTTCTTTGGATTTTCATTTGGACGATTCTTGGATGAAGATTTAGCCGGAATTATCTTGTTTCTTCTCCAATATTGAGCAAAACCAGGGGAGTATTAGTTTCTCTCGCTTTTCTTATTTTCCCTTTATTCGTATTTTGGATACTCATAGAACATTGAGGATAATGTTCGAAATAAGTGTAGGGGAAAATAAAAGCCTTAGAAACTATTCTTTCAATTGCATTTGTTTTGTCATTAAAATGATGTGTAATATATCGAAACATAGTTTAGGACGGTAATTTTAGCCCAAGTTTATTTTTTTATGGCATATATCGGTGAAACTGTAATATTAGAAGCGTCTCATGGATATGAGTTATATGACTAGCACAAAACTCCTACCACTCAAAAAATTTCACCCCAAAAAATGTGAGGTTCGCCCCTAGATCTATAGGAATATAAAAGCATTCATTTTTAATGCTTATGAGAGTGTACCGGTAGTATTATAAATTCTAGAACTTGCTTTAGCGATTCATCTCGAGACCGCTAGTGAGATCGCATTCGTGTGATTAGGATTTACTAAGTGATAAGAGGCATTAGGATAAACCCCTGTTTTTTAGCCTGTATTTGTTATGGTTATGATGGTCTCTTCGATCATATAACTACCTCATACCCTTGCTTTGCACTCATTTTTAGTGCGAGATACCCCTAGTAACCCCCTCTGAGCCTATCCATTTTGTTTTCTTCTATTAAGTACTTCAAAACGACCAAAAAGGTATTTCTTTGGATTAAGGAATTCATGAATAGACTATTCCGGAGTATTTAGTAGTCGAAATTTGTTTACACCCCACCAAAAATGTTACACCCAAATCGCCTTAGCATTTATTATATGTACTCATTTTTAGTACATTATTGTTATCACATTTCTTAAACCCTAGTTAATTGTTTACTTGATTACATGGTTGCTAAGTCGAGTCATTGTTAGTGTATACAGTTTTGGGACGATTGGGATTCATGATAGTTTTTATTATATGGAGAAATGAGGAAGAAAGTCAAACTATTACCCCCATATTTGTCTAATATTCTCCATGTTTTGTTGATCCTTCTCAATTCGGGTCATTAGTTATTTTATTATTGAGTTATCATAAAACTCAAGTGTAGGGGTGCAATTATAAACCCCAAGTCTTGTATTTTTATTTATGTTTCAGCAGATGACAGGGCAAAAGTGTATAAAAAAGAAAAAATGAAAAAAGCAAAAAAATATGTTAGAAAAATACTGGTTGCCATCTTGCTATTGTTTATGTGAAGAAAGAGTCAAGAAAAGAAAAGGAAAGAGTTTGATGTAGAGTTGTGTATATTTATGCTAGTTTCGTCGAGTCTTGGCTTAGCAACGCCTTTTACATGTATTCTTGTAGATAATTAACTTGCCACCAGTCAAATTTCCCCCATATCCCTTAACCGTGTTTCCTTTACCCTACAACTAAACATCACAACCCTTTAAAGACCTCTTTAATAGTAATTCCTAGGTGCTTACGCCAAAGCGATGGAGGTTTTGATCCTTTATCAAGTCTATGGTAATTTATATACTATGACAGGTAGTGAGTGCTATTTCTTCCGTTTCCTATACATGTTATAATTCATTATTACACCGAGAGAAAGAGAGAATCCAAACACTTATGTGAGATGCTAGTATATAATTTATGTGCTTTTAATTACAAGGTCTATCCGGTTGTGCCATAAATTATATTTATTGATTAGGTTAAATGCCCTCGACTTTGCTATTTACAAGGTAGAAAAACCCATTTACTTGAGGACAATCAAATCCTAAGTGTAGGGGTATTTGATGAGGTGTCATTTTATACACTTTTTCAGGGTCATTTAACCCCCCAAATCATGCAAATATCCCTATTTGTTGTGCTTAATCATTTCTTTTTTTTGTTTTAGCATTTGGAGGGAATACACATGACTTGGACTCAATTTGGGAAGAAACAGGACAAGAATGCAACTCTACAAAATTTTGATCAAGCATGGTTTACAGGTTGTGGAGACGGCGTCAGGATTTCCATCTGACGCCGTTATGGTTCCAAAGCGACGGCGTCACGAGGTTTTGTGACGGCATCAAAGTAGCCGACATAGAGAAGCCATAAGAAGATTCGGCGGGCTGACGGCGTCAGGATTAACAAGCGACGCCATTAGAGTTGCGGGCCTATATATACAACCCTTGATTTTTAGGTTTTGTGTGGAAATCGTTAGTAAGCTTTGGATCAGACATTTAGGTCGTTTTTAGGGTTTCTTAACCCTTGTGTACTCATCATAACTCCATGTTTAATTGAAGTGAAGTTCTTTATCCCTTTTAATTATTCGATATGTCTATGTGTTGTTTGATTAATTATTCTTTACTTTCAATTAATATGCTTGGCTAAATATAAATTATGTTTGCTTAGATTGCATGAATCTTAGTTAATTTTCTCTTTTATTATTGCTTCTTGTTAATGGTGTGCACGTTAGGCTTTAGAAAACTAGATATAAGATATTACATTAGCATAGACGTCTAGGGAAACGCGATTAGGTTAGATGATACCTAGAAATAGTCTTCATACTACCTTGTCATTTGGTTGGATTCTGAGTTAACTATTTTTAATACTTACACATTATATTAACGAGGGTGACGGGCAATTAAACGAGAGAGATTAACTAGGGAGTAGTGCATGATTAGGTAAACATATTTTTTTAACCATACGAGTTTTTACATCACTTTACTTTTCTGAAATTAGTATAGAATTAGGAGTAGTTAATTAGTTTAATCAAACCCCCCTTTCAAACCCGAGATTTTACTTGCTTTCTTAAAAATATAAAAAATAATATTCTCTCAACCTTTAGACCTTAGTAGCCATACAATTCGAACCTACCCAAACTATTCCCCTAGAGAACGATAATAACCCCCTGAGTCTTGCCTATACTACACTACAACGGTTAGGTACACTGCCTAGGAGGGTTGTGAAACTTCTGCGTTTGCAACATCCGCATCAATTTTCTTGATCGAACTATTCCAACGTCAAGGCATTCAATCTGGTTAGATATTCTTAAAGAAGTGGTGATCCTCAAAAATAAAGGAATAGATTTAATGACATATTGCAGAAAAAAAGTGGGGAATGGAGTGGATATCATATTCTGGGATGAGGTTTAGATCGGAGAGCAACCATTGAAGATTCAATTCCCTAGAATGTATGCTTTGGAATTTAGAAACAAAATTTAGATTGCAGATAAGATGAGCTATACAAATATTGTAGATACTTTTCGCCGCTTGCCAATGGGAGGGGAATAAGGTGAGCAGTATATTGACATATGCAATCAACTGAATATGGTTCAGTTGTCCAGATGCATGATCAGTGGTTTTGGTCTTTAGTGGATACGAGTGAGTTTTCGGTTAAGTCGGTTCGAAATCTTGTTGATGATACATTGTTACATTCAGATTCTTCCCCTACTAGATGGATAATGATGATTCCAATTAAAGTTAATGTTTTTGTTTGGAGAGTTCAAATGGATAAATTACCAACTAGATTGAATTTGTCTCTTAGAGGTATGAAGATTCCTTCTATATTATGTCCCGTTTGTGATGTGGCGGTCGAGTCGACTTCCCATATTCTTTTTTCATGTCCTATAGCAGGTGATGTATTATGCAAGGTGATGACGTGGGGGGATTTGGATAGTCCAACATTCTTTCGTATGAGGAGTGGTTGTCTTGGTTCTCTGATCTTCATATTCATAAGCAAGCTAAGATTGTTTTGGAAGAGTATTTTATGTGATGTGGTGGCAGATATAGAGATTTCAGAATAAGTCGCTATTTGGATCGAGAACTCCAAGAAATGCGATAATTTTTGATGAGATAGTCACTTTAGCTTATACATGGTGCTCTAATAGATGTAAATCCAATTTTAATTGGGTAAATTGGATGCAAAATCCTAAGATTGCTTTTATATAATTTGTTTTCCTTCTGGTTTCTTGCTAGAAGTGTTTTTCAATAAAATTCGCCGTTAAAAAATTTGGTTAATATAAGGAACACCCTCTAAAAATCACCTAATCGAGTCAGCACATATTCACGAACAAAAAATATTTCTACTTCACAAACTCAAATCATCAAAAGCAAACTATGAATTTTCACATACATAATTGGGCCATTTGTTATGGGAAAACTTTCGTGGTATGTTTGTTGGCTCTTAAGCATATTGATCCTTCTCACAAGGTATTTTTCGTTCATTAAATAATGACCCAAGTATGAGTTACAAAAATTAAATTTGTGTATAATACAAAGGCAATTGAATAAGTAATAAAGACTATAGTGATAATCCTAAGCATCTTACATTTTAATCAGCTAGATACCTCCAACTATATAGACTAATTTTTTTCTTAATGGCATTAAGGTGAGCAATAATAAATCACCTTTTAGGAGACATTTTTGCAGGTTGTTTTCATAATGACGGTAGTTCATGTGATATAAGATGTTGAAAGAAGTTTCTATCCTGCACAAAAGAAAATATAAGAAGGGTAAAAGTCATAAGTTACCAACGTACTTTCCAAAATTTCTCGACTTGAACCCTTTACTTTTTTATTAACACCGAAACTCACGTACTTTCAAATTTTTAACCGACTTGAACCAAACGCTTGTACCGTTAGTTAGTATGTGGCAACGTTAGTCCATTTAGCTAACGATCACTTTGCATCGTTAGTCCATTAACAATAATTTTCCTTATATGATTTTTTACGTTTTCGTCCCTTTTTTACGATTTCGTCTGGTTTTTTACGTTTTCGTCTGTTTTTTTGCGTTTTCGCTCGTTTTTTTACGTTTTCGTCCGTTTTTTTACGTTTTCGTACGATTTCAACCGTGTTCGTACGATTTCGTCTGTATTTTACGTTTTTTTTTACGTTTTCGTACGATTTAAAGCTCTATGTTCTATAGTTACCATGTTATAATTACTTACCTACAATAATATTTTATTATTAGACATTTGACACTGAATGCACAATAGAAATACCTCAGAGGATAGGGTATGATGGCGAAGCATGCTCGCCACCATACCATCGACCTTCGCCACTTGCCAAACCAAGCTTGCCTCGCCAGTGCTACGACGAAGGAAAAGGACGAA
>BQNB010094921.1:0-21046 GCA_026074375.1 Tanacetum coccineum
TATATATATATATATATATATATATGTGTGTGTGTGTGTGTGTGTGTGTGTGTGTGTGTGTGTGTGTGTGTGTGTGTGGTTGTCGTGTACGTGTGTTTACTTAACAATATATCGTTACATATATGACAATGATCATACTATGTGTATTTTCACATGAATGTGTGTGTCTCTCATTTATATGTGTGTAAATGTAGAAATTTGTGTAAACATTATTAGGCTCACATTGACAAAAAAAATTAGAAAAAATATCCAATTTTCTACATAAAACAAGTTTATTAATATAAATTTTCCACAACCATATATAAATGGTTTGAAACTGAAAAAACCGTAAAACCGAACCGCAAAAACCGAGAAACCAAAAAAACCGAACTGGCAAAAACCGAGCGGTTTCGATTTCTGGTTTTATAAAAACCGAATATTTCAGTTTGGTTTCGGTTTTAGCCAAAAACCGACCCAAACCAAACTGTGCACACCCCTACTTAAAAGCGTCAACATTACGTTGGTGAGTTCGTAGGTTTAACTTAAAACATATGTTTTCTGTGCATCATACATTTAGGACAAACATGAATATTATACGTACATGTAAGCATTTAATCAACTCAAAATCAAATTCACACATTCAGGCTTAGATTAGCACTTGCATCTCATACACCAAGCTCACCTAGAATGCACACATAACTTATACACAATATGGGTAGGCGTTACCCCCGATCCAACATCCACACATTACAGGTAGGCATTACCCCCGATCCCACAATCACAAAACACAGGTAGACGTTACCTCCGATCTCACAATCACAAAACACAGGTATGCGTTACCTCCGATCCCATAATCACAGAACACAGGTAGACGTTACCTCCGATCCCAACATGCACACATACATAGCAATATAATAACACATTTTGTCCAAAACAATAAATCAACTTAACACAACATTTAAAACATTTCAAAAACAATTTAGTACCACTTTCACCCCAAGGAAAACATAAGAAAATGGGGCTACGAATACTCACCTCAAAGTTCACACGCGCGCACAAAATTCCAGGCAAAAATCTACAAAAACATATTATACGGGTTACACGTGATCAAGGCTTTATGGCCCTTTCTATGTAACCTTCAATTGATAGATCCTAATGTTTGAAAATACATCCATGACCATCCCAACAAGTTTTCCACACATTATCTATACTCTAACTATATTTTACTTCATCGTTCCAAGTTTCTCATTATTGCCGAAAATTAAGGTCACTTTACGAATTTTTATATAATACTAAATGACCTCCTCTGACTTCTGAAACCCAGATACATCAACTTTAATGAGTTCTAAACCTCCTGGAATTTTTCCAATTTTTTTATTAAGCTTTACTATTTTTTAAAAATTCCACAACACAAACTGTTCTAGAAAATGACATGATCGCACACCAAAATGTTTGATTTTTCTAAAAATACTTAGACACCTCAGAAAAATCTAGAAAAATTACTAGAGTTACTAGACACCTTGAACATATACCAGCTTCGATTTCATATTTATTAAAAATATTTTGATAGGGTTTTTGACCTCACCACCATGACCCAAATCTGTCCAGAAAACTTAGTTTCGACAACGAATCTTGTAAAAATCTTTTGACTGACTTCCACTCACTTTCAACTCACGAAACCTAATTCATTGGAAAGTAGACTCTTTGTAGTTGATTTTAGACCCCAAAACTTATAAAACTCATTTGTATCATCGAGTTATGACCCGATCAATCTAAACCAAAATTCTGCTCACTTTCAAATTCAGATTTAAAGCATTCTAACCTAACCAAACACATAGTTAATCACTTAATAGTTAATCTACTAATTGGTCCCTAATCATAATTTTATGATCAAACATAATTAATTACTGAGATTTATGAAACCCTAATTTTCCATCAATTAAAAGTTACATAAATTAAATTAAACAAAAAGATAGATTAAGGATTATACCGAAAACCTTTTAACTCGAAAAAACACGATCTATCTTCTTAAAATTTCTTCAAAATTTTTTGATGGTATTTTTTTTTGCTCTTGCTGTGTCGAAACCCCAAAGAAAAGGTAGAGAAATAGTGATCTAGGGTTTTTAGTTTTAGAGATATATATAATTTGATTTAAAATAATTACCAAAACAAAACTTTCCTTTTTCTTTTTTTTCTCCTCCTAGCCGATCCAAACACCCCTTTATATAGTTTTTTATTTTTTTATTTATTTTCGGTTGACATATATTTACACACACTTTATATTATTTTTTTAAAATACTTTATATTATATGTCTACTCAAAAACCTGTATTTTATTTAAAGTATATTACACTTTTATTTATTTACTTGTAATATTTAAATAAAATATCCATAAACACTAACTATAATTTATTTATCTCACTTATAAATTTTCCCAAACATAATTATCACTCACTACATAAATAAATTATCGAACCTCGACTATTAAATAGACTTAAACCGCAACTTAACGACGCATGCAACGATTAATTATTCCAATATCAATAAAATATTGAACCCACTAGAAAAATTCATATTATATGCACCATTATCAATGAAATGAAATGAATATATCATCCATTTCTTGCACCATTCACTTATATATAACTCATGTATCACATACGCACCTAGTTTGAATCACATAACCAGACAATCAGGCTAACGCTAACGGTTAAACTAACCTGATTTGGTCACGGTTGTCACAGTATCCCCCACTTGGAAATTTCATCTCGAAATTTAGTCGTTTCTACTGCTAAGAATTTTGCTTACCCGAACAAGGGTACAAATAGTAGCATAATAGTAATAAGTGTAGAGAAATAATCAAATTACACGAACCTCGCCCGTCCTCGAGGAAACTCGTCAAAAACCTTAAGTTGTGTAACAACTTGATTCTTAACTTAATCCCGCAACTCATCAAACAAGAACGGTCTTGAAATTAAGTTATGAGTTGTTACAAAGCTCAACGTTTTGGAAGAATTGGCTCGACTTCAGGTTTACTCAAAATTTAACATCCACCAAAGCACATAAAATAATTTGAGGGTGCATTAAGGTCTACAAGTAAACTTATGTATCGAAATTGGCCTTCCAACGAGTCTATTAAGACCGTTAGGATGCATCAAAATAACCTCCAACCATACTGTTAGGATGTATCCAAAATGGATCTTCCAACAAGTCTGCTACCAACTGAAACTCAACTCCTAGCTAATGCTAAGACTGTTGGCTTAAAAGGAATCACAAGTAAGAACCATACAATATGAATCACTAATGCCCCTTACGCAACTATAAGCACCCCAATTTTATAAGTTGTCTCTTGTACCATTTCTGGGTCAATTAATCGACTCTCTTCGATTTTAGCCCAATGAACAAGTGACCTACATTTCCTTCCATATAACGCCTCAAATGAAGCACATCGAATACTAGAGTGATAACTATTATTATAGGAAAACTCAACTAAGGGAAGACGAGTATCCCAACTACCTCTAAAATCAATCACACATGCTCTCTGCATATCTTCTAATGTCTGAATAGTATGCTTACTCTGCCCATCAGTCTGAGGATGATATGCCATACTCATATCTAGCTGTGTTCCTAATGCCTTCTACAATGTTTGCAAAAACTGCAAAGTAAACCGTCCATCACGATCATAGATGATCAACACAGGCACTCCATGCCTTGCTACTATCTCATCAATATATCTTGCTAATTTCTCCATCTTATAATCTTCACTCCATCTTATAATCTTCCACGTATAAGCCAGAAAATAGCTGACTTAGTCATCTATTCGACTATTACCCAAATCTTGTCATACCCACTAGGGTGTGAGCATTCGTGGACGAAAACGACCCGTCCCGACCCCGATCCCGACTCATTCCCAAACCAACAATATGTGGAGAAAAAACCAAACCGACTCCCGACCGATTTAATCCAGTCCCGAATCGAACGATTAATGCCCGAGAAATCCCGGTTTGTGTGGTTTCCTTGTGCGAGTCCCGACTCATCCCGAGTCCCACGAACCGAACCGAGTCCCGACAAGCTTCGTGGAAGAACCCATCCGAGTCCCTAGGACCCTGAATAAGGTCGGTTGTGTCGGTCGGGTGTCCGGTTTGGGGATCGGTTTTGTGTCGTTTTTGGGGGTCATCGGATCGGTTTTTTGCTCACCCCTAATACCCACTACTAGATCTAGGTAACTTCGTAATAAAATCCATAGTTATTCTTTCCCACTTCCACTAAGGTATCTCTGGCTGTTGCAACAAACCCGAAGGTCTTTGATGTTCAACCTTCACTTTTAAATAGGTCAAACACTTACTAACATATGTAGCTATATTCTTCTTTATACCTAGCCACCAATACATATCTCTCAAATCATGGTACATCTTATCTTCTCCCGGATGAATATAGTACCTCGTCGCATGAGCCTTATCCATAATTATTATCCTAATATCACCTACCAAAGGAACCCATATTCGATCCATAAAGTACAACCCACCATCTTCCTTCTTTTCCATTTGTTGGTCCAGGGCACGCAGCATTTCTGCATGCGCGTTCTCTACCTTGAACGCCTCATTTTGTGCCTCCAAAATCCTATCTTTCGAGCCAGACTAAATAGTCATTGACATTGCTCATACTCGTCTCGTTTTCACCCTTTCCTTCCTACTTAAGGCATCGGCTACTACATTTGCCTTGCCCGGGTGATAGCGAATCTCACATTTGTAGTCACTAAGAAAGTCATTCCATCACCTCTGACGCATATTCAACTCCTTCAGGTCAAATATATGCTGAAGACTCTTATGATCCATGTAGATAACACTTCTCGTCCCGTATAAATAATGCTTTAAGTTTTTGAGAGCAAAACCCACTCCACCCAGCTCTAAATCGTGAGTGGTATAGTTTTTTCGTGAATCTTGAGTTAGCATGATGCATATGCAATCACATTGCCTCTTTGCATCAGTTCACCTCTGAATCCATGATTTGACGCATCGCAATAAACTACAAAGTCATCTAGTCCATTGGGCAATGACAATATTGGAGCATTACAAAAATTGTCCTTCAATGTCTGAAAAGCCTCTTCTTGTTTCGTGCCCCACTTGTACTTCTGGTTCTTCTGTGTCAGTGAAGTGAGGGGTTTGGCAATCTTAGAAAAATTCGCAATGAAACATCGATAGTAACTTGCCGATCCTAAGAATGATCGTATCTCTGACGGTGTTTTAGGAGCTCTCCAATTCATCATCGCTTCTATCTTACTAGGGTCCACGTGAACACCATTACTATTAACTACGTTCCTAAGGAAACATACTTCTTGTAACCAAAATTCACACTTGGAAAACTTGGCAAACAACTTCTCCTTCTTGAGCAGTTCCAAAACTAACTTCATATGAACCTCGTGATCCTCCTTAGACATCGAGTAGATCAAGATGTTATCAATAAATATAATGACTAACTTGTCTAGATACGACTTGCACACCCAGTTCATTAAGTCCATAAAAACCACTGGTGTATTGGTTAATCTAAAAGGCATAACCGTAAACTCAAAGTTTCCATACCGCGTCCTAAAAGCGGTCTTTGGAATATCTGCTTCGTGCACTCTTAACTGATGATAACCAGAACAAAGATCTATCTTAGAGAAATAACACAAACATTGTAATTGGTCGAACAAGTCGTCGATCATGGGGAGAGGATAACGGTTCTTGATGGTCAACTTCTTCAACTCTCGATAGTCTATGCACATTCGGAACGAACCATCTTTCTTCTTGACAAACAACACAGGTGCTTCCCAGGGAGAGTGATATGATCGAATAAAACCCTTGTCTTGCAACTCTTGAAGTTGTTCCGACAATTCTTGCATTTCTGAAGGTGCTAATCGATATGGAGACTTCGCAATCAGCGTCGCTCTAGGAACTAAGTCTATGTGAAATTCAACTTATCGGTAAGGGGTAATCACTATAGGTCTACGGGAAATACTTTAGGAACGTACGATTGGGAAATCATTTCTGTCTGTCCGTTTCCATGCTCATAATGGACTTCAGATTTTCTAATTCTTCGCATTTCGATTATCGAATAAAACGTATATCAAAATCCAAAGGGTACTGAGTTGTCATATAGGGTAGCAAACGAATATTGAATCAAAGGCTAGGAAACATATAAGGGATTTCACAGATGCAAATATATACAGATCAAATATCATGAGAATCCTTAAAAAGAAAGGATAGAATATATGTACCGATAGGAAATGCAAACGAAAGAATCAACAAAGCGTACAACGACAAAAGAAACACATATCGAATAACGATAAGTATCACGATCGATAAAATGAGAAAGATAAAATTCTTGTACCAATAATCGATTTTACCTGAGAGAACCAGCTAAACATTGTTTTATAAAAAAATATATTTTAGATATAAAACTCATTTTATATAATAATAAAAGAAATCATCATAAATATAAAAATCATTTTAAATATTATTTTCATAAAAATCATTTTAAACCTAGTTTTCATGAAACTCAAGAGATAGCTATATAAAAGTTGTATCACATCTTACTTGTATAAATCGTTTTAAACACACTTTTTAGAAAAACTAAAAGTAAAGAGACAATCATATAAAATTTGGTATCATATTATTTATAAAGATCATTTTAAACATATCTTATTCTTAAAGATCATTTTAAGCATAGTCTCGACAGTCAACCGGTATCACATCGTTTTATAAAAAAACTCATTGTAAACATAGTTTTTATAAAAGTAAAGTGACATTTACATAAAAGCGGTATCACAACATATTCATAAAATGTTTTAAAAAAGTACTTTTCCCCAAACCTCATCAAGATATCATTCAAAAATATTTTCATAGTTCGACATCAATATAAAATATGTAACTCAAACAAAGGACATCGTGATACGAAAAAGGATTGCAAAATACCGTAAGGACTCTGACGCACTATTGTTTGAAGGTGAAAGAAAGTACAAGGAACCATATAATCAGAATAACAGTTAAACGAATAGGTACAATTGAAATTCATGCAAAGTCATTACAAACCAAATGAATAACGTAAGGACTCATCCATACTAACGATCAAAAGAACAACCATATAGAAGCATCAATACTAACATGTCGCAAACATGTTACAAAAACCAAAGGATGTGTAAAAGTAGGAAGTAAACATCCGTACTAATATGTTATGAACAATTAGTGCTTGAAAGAAAAATTAGATCTTTATACCAGTAATCAATGCAAGAAAGATACAATGAAATGTACCAATGGCCAAAATAAGGAGATTCGAACAACCAATGCATATCAAGACACTAAATGGGAAAGATAGAACATCCGTACTGACATGGTACGAACAAAGAATGCTACAATGAGGGTTAGATATCCTGAACGAATAATCGAGCAAACGAACAAATCCAATAATCATAATAGTAGTAATAACAGGTATCCGGGGTATCCGAAAACGTTAAATAGAAGGGAAAATTACTGACTAACTATTCATAATACATCCACACATAATGCAACATCTTACACTACCACCTAACAAGCAAACACCGATCAATGCAATCATGGTTACAAGTCCACGTCTGTGATGCCTTTATAATTATGTTGGCCACCATAATTATAGTCACATCCTTTCACACGTATACTTAATTCCAAGACTACACATCTCAATGATAATGCACAAATGTATACATATACGACATAACAAATCTTACACAACCCCAATATAAACTAAACATGATGTTCCATCAAGGCAATATTTATATATATAAAGATGAAATCCAAAATGATCGACAGAAAATGAAAGTCTCATAGTTCCCCAAAATACAAAATATCCAAAAAAAATCATCGATAATAGCAATGTGTCGAGGTAAAATACGGAATAAGCTTATGTTAGGCCTCGCTTGGGTTTGACTTTTTCTTTCGCAAGAGTCACCCGAATCCACGGGTCTAGGCCTTCTTCGAGCATCCGACAGGAGGTTTGAGTCGGCCTCCTCCACTGACTCTTCTAACTACCCTTCCTCCTTCGGTTCCTCGAGAGGCTCCTCCTTAATTGGCTCCTCTTCTGGATCTTCTGATATCGTGTAGCCTGTAGGTCGAGATAAAACTCAAAGAAAAGCAAGAAAACAAAATGCCTAGATAGCTACTCACATAGATCTTATTATGCAGCTATATGAAGGACTCCTAGGATATAGTCTAGGTTAAACCATCTACTTCTCTACAACCAATGGCTCTGATACCAATCTGTCACACCTCGCCAAGGCAGAAACGCGAGGCGTAATGTGAATGGCATCATCACAACACATTGATTTCACAATAGAGAATAACTAAATGCAATTAAAAAAATCAAAATGTCATGACGACACCTGACACAAGAGGGGACTTGTATCGAGGTTAATCATAACCATAACAATACATAGTCATAAAGTAATAATCCATAATCATTTAAGTCAAAATATCTTAAGTATGAAAGTAAGAAAGTGTAAATGATAGCAATATGACTCCAAATGTTAGATTCCTATGGTCTCGCAAGCCACGTAGTCTCATCTCCATAAGATTTACTATTATCACCTAAAAATGGATACTTAAAAGCGTCAACATTATGTTGGTGAGTTCGTAGGTTGAACTTAAAACATACGTTTTCTATACATCATACATTTAGGACAAACATGAATATTATACGTACATGTATGCATTTAATCAACTCAAAATCAAATTCACACATTAGGATTAGATTATCACTGACGTCTTATACACCAAGCTTACCTAGAATGCACACATAACTTATACACAATATGGGTAGGTGTTACCCCTGATCCAACATCCACACATTACAGGTAGGCATTACCCCCGATCCCACAATCACAAAACACAAGTAGACGTTACCTCTGATCCCACAATCACAAAACACAGGTAGGCGTTACCTCTAATCCCACAATCACAAAACACAGGTAGACGTTACCTCCGATCCCAACATGCACACATACATAGCAATATAATAACACATTCAGTCCAAAACAATAAATCAACTTAACACAACATTTAAAACAATTTTGTACCATTTTTACCCCAAGGAAAACATAAGAAAATGGGGCTACAAATACTCACCTTAAAGTTCATACGCGCGTACAAAATTCCAAGCAAAAATCTACACAAACATATTATACGGGTTACATGTGATCATGGCTTTATGGCCTTATCTATGTAACCTTCAATTGATGGATCCTAATGTTTGAAAATACATCCATGACCATCTCAACAAGTTTTCCACCCATTATCTATACTCTAACTATTTTTTACTTCATCATTCCTAGTTCCCCATTATTACAAAAAATTAAGGTCATTTTACGAATTTTTATAAAATAATAAATGACCTCCTCTAACTTCTAAAACCCAGATACATCAACTTCAATAAGTTCTAAACCTCATGGAATACTATTTTTCAAAAATTTCACAACACAAACTGTTTAGAAAATGACCTGATCGCACACCAAAGTGTTTGATTTTTATAAAAATACTTAGACACCTCAGAAAAATCTAGAAACATTATTAGAGTTACTAGACATCTTGAACATATACCAGTTCGATTTCATATTTACTAAATATGTTTTGATAGGGTTTTTGAACTTACCAGCATGACCCAAATATGTCCAAAAAACTCAGATTCGACAACGAATCTTGTAAAAATCTTTGGACTGACTTCCACTCTGAGTTTTTTGGACATATTTGGGTCATGCTGGTAAGGTCAAAAACCCTATCAAAACATATTTAGTAAATATGAAATCGAACTGGTATATGTTCAAGATGTCTAGTAACTCCAATAATGTTTCTAGATTTTTCTGAGGTGTCTAAGTATTTTTATAAAAATCAAACACTTTGGTGTGCGATCAGGTCATTTTCTAAACAGTTTGTGTTGTGAAATTTTTGAAAAATAGTATTCCATGAGGTTTAGAACTTATTGAAGTTGATGTATCTGGGTTTTAGAAGTTAGAGGAGGTCATTTATTATTTATAAAAATTCGTAAAATGACCTTAATTTTCTAAAAATTCCAAAAAACTCAGTTTTATGTTGCCTTTGGAGGTAATTCTAAAGGAGGGAACATTACTGGGAAAGGTAAAATAAGAACTGGTAAATTGGATTTTAAAGATGTATATTTTGTAAAGGAACTAAAGTTTAACCTCTTCAGTGTATCACAAATGTGTGACAAGAAGAATAGTGTTCTTTTTACTGATACTGAATGTGCTGTTCTGTCTTCAGACTTTAAGTTAACTGATGAAAGTCATGTTTTGCTTAAAGTTCCTAGAAAGGATAACATGTACAGTGTGAATTTAAAGAATGTTGTTCCTCAGGGAGGTCTCACTTGTCTCTTTGCAAAAGCCATACCAGATGAATCTAATCTTTGGCATAAGAAGCTTGGACATGTAAATTTCAAAACAATGAATAAACTGGTAAGGGGAAATCTTGTAAGAGGTTTACCTTTAATTTTTTTTGAAATTAATCAAACCTGTGTTGCTTGTCAGAAGGGAAAGCAACACAGAGCTTCTTGTAAGACCAAAATAGTCAGTTCAATCAGCCAACCATTACAAATGTTGCACATGGATTTGTTTGGCCCAACATTTGTAAAGAGTTTAATGAAAAAGATGTACTGCCTAGTTGTCACAGATGATTTTAGTAGGTTTAGTTGGGTTTTCTTTTTAGCCACTAAGGATGAAACTAGTGAAATCCTTAAAACATTCATAACAGGCATAGAAAATCTAATAGACCTTAGGGTAAAAGTGATTAGATGTGACAATGGGACTGAATTCAAGAATAGGGTCATGAATCAGTTTTGTGAAATGAAGGGTATTAAGAGGGAATTTAGTGTTGCTAGGACTCCACAACAAAATGGAGTAGCAGAAAGGAAAAATAGGACACTAATAGAGGCTGCTAGGACTATGCTAGCTGATTCAAAATTGCCAACAACTTTCTGGGCTGAAGCAGTTAATACTGCTTGTTATGTCTAAAATAGGGTGTTAGTTATCAAGCCTCACAACAAGACCCCTTATGAACTTTTTCTAGGTAGAAAACCTGCTTTGAGCTTCATGAAACCATTTGGGTATCCTGTTACAATCCTTAATACCATAGATCACCTAGGTAAGTTTGATGGAAAAGCTGATGAAAGGTTCTTTGTAGGATACTCTACCAATAGCAAAGCATTCAGAGTATTCAACAGTAGAACTAGGATAGTAGAAAAGAACCTGCATGTTCAATTTAGTGAGAATACACCTAATATTGCAGGAAGTGGACCAAATTGGCTTTTTGATATTGATGCACTAACAAAATCTATGAACTATAAGCCAGTTGTTGCAGGGAATCAATCTAATGGTAGTGCAGGTACAAAAGCATGTGACAATGCAGGTAAAACTAGAGTGGAGACAGTACCTGGCAAAGATTACATACTGCTACCATTATGGACTCATGATCCACTATTCTCTCAAAATTTTAAGGATTCTCCTGATGCTGGATTCAAACCATCAGTGGAAGAGGAAAAGAAGGATGCTAAAGATCCAGGAAATGAAGGTGGTAATCCAACTAAAGAGGGTGAAAGAGTTAATCAAGAGAAGAATGCAAGTGTTAACAGCATTAACACTATTAATACTGTTAGTCCAACTGTTAATGCTGCTAGCATAGATGATAATGTTGTTAATGAGAATATAGTCTATGGATGTGCTGATGATCCAAATATACCTAATTTAGAAGAAATTGGCAGATTTAGTGATGCTGAAGATGATGATGTAGAGGTTGACATGACTAATTTGGATACACATATCCCTGTCAGTCCTATTCTAACTACCAGAATTCACAAGGATCATCCAGTTGAACAAATCATTGGAGATATACATTCAGCACCTCAAACCAGAAGGATGACAAAGAGTGTGACTGAACATGCTATATTTAGTTCAGTGCAGCAGAAGATCAACCATAAAGACTTTCAAAATTGCTTGTTTGCTTGTTTTTTATCACAAGAAGAACCCAAAAAGATAGTTCAAGCATTGAAGGATCCAAGCTGGATAGAGGCTATGCAGGAAGAGCTTCTATAATTCAAATTACAAAAGGTTTGGACCCTGGTGGATTTGCCAAATGAAAAAAGGGCCATAGGCACTAAATGGGTTTACAGGAATAAGAAGGATGAAAAAAGCATTGTGATGAAGAACAAAGCAAGGTTGGTTACTCAAGGGTACACACAAGAAGAAGGGATAGACTATGATGAAGTTTTTACTCCTGTTGCCAGAATTGAAGCAGTTAGGCTATTCTTAGCCTATGCCTTATTTAAAGACTTTGTGGTGTACCAGATGGATGTCAAGAGTGGTTTTCTTTATGGAAAGATTAAAGAGGAAGTCTATGTTTGTCAACCACCAAGATTTGAAGATCCAGACTTCCCTGACAGAGTATACAAAGTAGAAAAGGCACTTTATGGATTGCATCAAACTCCTAGAGCTTGGTATGAAACCTTGTCAACTTACTTGTTGGACAATAGGTTTCAGAGAGGAAAGATTGACAAGACTTTGTTTATCAGAAGAGACAAAGGTGATATTCTGTTAGTTCAAGTATATGTAGATGATATCATTTTTGGTTCTACAAAGAAGTCATTATGCACTGAATTTGAGAAGATGATGCATAAGAAGTTTCAAATGAGTTCTATGGGTGAACTCACATTCTTCTTAGGACTGCAAGTAAAGCAGAAGGAGGATGGGATTTTTATCAGTCAAGACAAGTATGTGACTGAGATTTTGAAGAAATTTGGCTTTAGTGATGTCAAAACAGCAAGCACACCCATGGAAACCCATAAGCCTTTGCTCAAAGATGCAGATGGTGAAGATGTAGATGAACACTTATATAGATCCATGATTGGATCATTGATGTATCTAACTTCTTCAAGGCCTGATATTATGTTTGCAGTATGTGCTTGTGCAAGATTCCAAGTCAATCCTAAAGTTTCACATCTTCATGTTGTGAAAAGAATTTTTAGATATCTTAAAGGTCAACCTAAATTGGGCCTTTGGTATCCTAAGGATTCACCTTTTGATTTGGTAGCATTTACTGATAGTGACTATGCATGATCAAGCTTAGATAGAAAGTCCACAACAGGAGGTTATCAATTCCTAGGGTGTAGATTGATTTCATTGCAATGCAAGAAGCAGACTGCGGTTTCTAATTCTACAAATGAAGCTGAGTATATAGCTACTTCCAATTGCTGTGGACAGGTGCTTTGGATACAAAATCAATTGTTGGATTATAGATATAACTTTATGCAGACTAAGATTCATATTGATAATGAGAGTACTATTTGCATAGTGAAGAACCCTATTTTCACTCAAAGACAAAGCACATTGAGATTAAACATCACTTTATCAGAGATTCCAATGAGAAGAAGCTTATTCAGATGATCAAGATTCGCACAGATCAGAATGTTGCAGATTTCCTCACAAAAGCATTTGATGTTAGTAGATTTCAATATCTGATTACAAGTATTGGAATGCTTAACCTCTGAAGTATTAATTGAGGGGAGGTTAATTGTGTTAATATGCAGCGGATTATACACAAAGGATGGTTGGAATGGAATGCAAAAGCTGCTAAGCATGGAATTGGGGTTAAAATTGGTAACTTACGAGTTAATGCTGCTGGGCATTACTTAGTACTGATGGGCAAAAGTTAGTACTGCTGCGCAAAAGTTAGTGCTGCTAGGCTAACTTACTATTGCTAGGTTACCATTAAAGTTACAACTGCTGAGGGCATTTTTGGTCTATAAAACAGATACTTCGCTTATAGGTTTCCTTTATTATCTATTTAAGCGCATTCGATCACAACATAATCATTCTTAATAATTCTACTACTTTAAATTCAAAAACCCTAACTCAATTTCATTGTCGATTCTAAAAATTTGACATCCATGGCGGGCCTAAATTTTGCTGACTCACATAATATGGTTGCTTACTTGGAAAAATCCATAAAGAATGCTGATTTTGCTGAGATAGTAGACTTCCTGAATGCTAACCCCATAAGGTATACCTTGACAGTTAGTCATACTATTTATGTTTCTTGTATTAAACAGTTTTGGTCTACTGCTAAGATCAAAACAGTCAATAATGAAACACAGATTCATGCCAAGGTTGAGGGCAAGAAAATAGTAATATCAGAATCCTCTATGAGGAGAGATCTTTAATTTGATGATGAGGATGGTAGTACTTATCTAACAAACACTAAAATTTTTGAAAACCTTTAATTGATGGGATATGAGAATCTTTCTGATAAACTTACTTTTTATAAATCTTATTTTTCCCCTCAATGGAAGTATCTTATACATACCATCTTACAATGTTTAAGTTCAAAATCAACTGCTTGGAATGAATTTGGTACTAATATTGCATCTGCAGTTATATGTTTGGCTACAAATCAAAAGTTTAAGTGTTCCAAACTGATTTTTGATTGTATGTTGAGAAACTTGGATAGTTCAAATAAGTTTTTAATGTATCCAAGGTTTTTACAACTGTTTTTAAACAAACAAATTGAAAATCTTTCAGATGTTAATGCTGTTTATGATACACCTTCTCATACTAAAAAGATTTTTGCAAACATGAGAAGAAAAGGAAAAGAGTTTTCAGGGAAAGTAACACCACTTTTTGAGACTATGCTTATACAACAACAAGCAAAAGTGGGTGAAGGGTCAGGACATCCCACTGATCCCCAACACACATCCACAACTGCTTCACCATCTCAAGTTGAACCAATCACTGTTCCATTATCATCTCAACCCAAAAAGACTCACAGACCTAGGAAAGCCAAAAGGGCCACTGAGATATCTCAGTCTAGTGGACCTATTTCCCTTGTTGCAGATGAGACTGTCACTAAGGAGCGGTAAGATAGAATGGAAAGGGCTGCCACAACTGCTTCTAGCTTAGAAGCAAAGCAGGACAATGGTAACATAAATAGGACCCAATCTATGGCAACACTTAATGAGCCAAGTCCTCAGGGAACTGGTTCAGGTAGTGGTCCCAGTTGCCAAGATACCATATTGGGGGATGCAGAAGCTCAAACTAGGTTTAAGACTGCATCTAAACAGTCCAATGACCCACCTCTCTCAAGAGTTAACACACTTGGAAGTAGGAAGGACATACTGAAACTTAAGGAATTGATGGACCTTTATACAAAACTTTCTGATAGAATTCTTGACTTGGAGACAACAATGACTGCTCAAGCAAAGGAGATTGCTAGTTTGAAGAAGAGAGTCAAAAAGTTGGAAAGGAAAAGGAAGTCAAAAACTCCAAGGATGAATTTATTCAAGATTGGTACCTCTAAAAGAAGAAGTTTGGGTGAGGAGGACGCATCTAAATAGGGGAGGAATTTGAAACAGGGAAAACAAAGTTCAATATTTGAAGAAAGTGATTTTGATGAAGATATAGATGAAGTGTTCAAAGATGTTGAAGGAGATGCATAGCAGGTGATTAGTACTGTTGCATATGAAGTTTCTACTGGTGATGCAGTTAATACTGCTGGTACTGAAGTTAATACCGCCAGTGAACCAGTTACTACTGCTGGTGTATCTGTTAGTACTGCTGAACCTATTACTACTGCCAGTGTTAATATTACTACTGCTGAACCAATTACTCCTCCAACAACAACAACTATTTTTGAAGATGAAGATCTTACAATTGCTCAGACTCGTGTAAAGACGAGGAGTCAGAAATCAAAGGTAAGAGGAGTGATTATGCAAGAACCTAGTGAGACTACTACAAGACCAACAATACCACCTCAACAACATGATCCTAAAGACAAAGGAAATGGTAAGATGGTTGAACAAGAAAAGCCATTAAAGAAAAAGGACCAGATCAAGTTTGATGAGGAAATTGCTCAAAGATTGCAAGCTCAGATGCAAGCTGAACTAGAAGAAGAGGAAAGGCTGGCAAGAGAAAGAGAAGAAGATGCAAACATTGCTGAATGGGATAATATTCAAGCTATGATGGATGCTGATTATGAGCTAGCTGCAAGATTACAAGCACAAGAGCAGGAAGAGTTGACCATTGAGGAAAAGTCAAGATTGTTTGTGGAGCTCATGGATAAAAGGAAGAAGCATTTTGCAAGACTTAGAGCAGAAGATCAAAGAAGAAAACCACTAACCAAAGCTCAAAAGAGGAATCAAATGTGTACTTATCTGAAAAACATGGCTGGATTCACTCACAATCAGTTGAAGAACAAAAGCTTTGATGAAGTTCAGAAGGCTTTTGACAAGACCATGAGTTGGATAGACTCATTTGTACCTATGGATTCTGAAGTGGTGAAAGGAAGTAAAGATAGAGCAGAAGGCAGTGAGACTAGAGCAGAAGGAAGTTCTAAGAGAGCAGGAGAAGATCTTCAACAAGAGTCTACCAAGAAGCAAAAGATGGATGATGATAAAGAGAAAGAAGAACTTAAACAATGCTTTGAGATTGTTCCAGATGATGGAGATGATGTAACTATTGATGCTACACCCTTGTCTGTCAAAATTCCAATTGTTGACTACAAGATCTATCAAGAAGGGAAGAAAAGTTTCTTTCAAATTATCAGAGCAGATGGTAAGACTCAGATGTATCTTACTTTTAGTAAAATGCTTAAGAACTTTGATAGAGAAGACTTGGAAGTTCTTTGGAGAATAGTCAAAGCTAGATTTAAGAAGACAAAGCCAGTGGATTACATGGATACTTTCTTACTTCTTAATTTAAAGACCATGTTTGAACATCATGTTGAAGATAGTATATGGAAGAATCAACAAGGATTAGTTAAAGTGCTGAATTGGAAGCTTTTTGATTCTTGTGGAGTTCATTGTGTAACAGTGCAGACCATACCATATTATCTATTGGTTGAGAAGATGTATCCACTTACAAAGCACACACTACATCAGATGTTTAATAATGTGAAGCTTCAAGTTGATTATGAGAGTGAAATGGCATATGAGCTTCTTAGATTGGTCAAGAAACAACTTAAGGAAGGCTATTGTACCCTGAATAAAGTGTTTGTGGAAGCATCCCCTATTGGGAATATAAAGCATTAATCAAGAAACTTGAAGATTCAGAAGATGAACATCAAGTTTAGGGGAGGATTGTTAGGATTAAAAGACTTCTTAGTGTTGTTGAAGTTACTGCTGCTGGTTATGATTTCTACTGCTGGTGAAGTTCAAGGAAAATATTCTAAGTGGTTAATACTGCTAGTGCAAAAGTTAAGACTGCTAGTGGAAGTTACTGCTGCTTAAGAAGTTCAAGGAAAATATACTAAGTGGTTACTACTGCTGATGTAAAGTTACTGCTGTTAGTATAAAGTTAATACTGCTGAGAAAGTTAATGCTACTGGTTATAAGTTAGTACTGTT
Source organism: Tanacetum coccineum (assembly GCA_026074375.1). Taxonomy (NCBI): domain Eukaryota; kingdom Viridiplantae; phylum Streptophyta; class Magnoliopsida; order Asterales; family Asteraceae; genus Tanacetum; species Tanacetum coccineum. Next base: position 17,384 of record BQNB010094921.1, read on the forward strand.
AGATCAAGTTAGTACTGTTTATGTGATATGGATGATATATTATGATAACTTAGGAAAATATTGTAATCCTATTAGGACTCCTTGGTGTATAAAAGGAGGTCCTAGGGTATAGAGTTTGATATCACAAAAATTACAAGTCAATTAGCTTCAAGGTTTTGTAAACCCTAACACTATTAAGAGTGTTCGTATTATATTAGGGCTGAAAGTTTAGTAAACTGTTTGTTATTGTTCTTATTCATTATTAAAATTCTTCTTAGTATCATTGACTAGATTCCGCATAGTTTTTGATATTTACAGTCAAAGTTTCTATCATAGTTGTTTTGGGATTATTTAATACAACTTAGCCCTAACAAGCTAAGCAAGATTTATTCTATTAGGATCAACACCTTCGATTTACGGTGCTTATATTGTCAGTAATTTCATTACAAAATGAGAATGAAAAGTGAGATAATTTTGTTGCGTGATATGTGCAGGTTTCGTTGAGGGGTCCAGGTTGCAGCGACATTATATTTCGTGTTGTGATGGTTGGAGCAAGAATCTGAGTTCATCATTCAATATGGGTCACTTCAAGGATTTGGTAAGGGGGTATTGTTTAAGCACTGTTTCTTTGGCGAATATTAACATAAGCCTAAATTTGCTTGATTATTAAGACACTAAAGATGATTAGACCAAGTCATACAAACTGAAGAGTAAACTGCAAAAAATCATCTCTGCTGGTTGTATTTGTGGCATAATCATCCTATATGATATTCTATTGGCAAATATCACTATGAGTGGTGATCGTTGGCAAATAATCATCCCTTAGAGGAATGTTTATTTGCAAAAAAAATTGTTAAACTTTTTGCAAAAATCATCCCTAATAAGGATGATTTTTGCCGAACATTTAGCACTTAGGGATGATTAGTGCCAATAGTATCGGCTAGGGATGATTATTGCCCACAAATTAAAACCACTGGGATGTGATTTATGCAGTTTTACTCTAAATGATGTAAGCTCTACCGCAAATGTCCATAAGTCATTGATATTGATATTAATAAATGGTTATTCAAATCGTAGAAACTAATTGGGGTTAAACCACAATACTGACATCTTTATTTTCTTTTCTTTTTCTGTTTTCGCAGCGCGAATGGGAAGTATCACGTTATGACTTGAGAGGTACCCGTGGATTTGGTTCTATAGTTTTAGGTTTGACATAGAGATAGATAGTAATACTTGCTTTACTAACTGTTTTGGTACTTCATGTATTTCCTTTTTTACAGAAATAAGCAATAGGTTTGTTACGGTTAATGATGATATTAACATATTTTTAATTGTTATTTTGTTTTTTCAGTAGTCATAGTGTTGGTAGAAGTCAAAAAATGTCCTAAGAGTCTGCAGGTTTAATATCTAAATCCAAAAAATCCCACTAAACTTCTAAATGCTTTTCTTGGTGACGAAATTAAAATTGGGAAATTTATGGTATGTATGTGTATAGGTATTAGTAATTATTAAAGTGTGCGATATCTTTTTTTGACACTATTCCAGAAAGAAGATAATTGTTTAACAAAAGCTCTAGGTCAATTTCATCAACTAATCCTTTACCTAGAAACATTAAAGCACAATGTGCATTTGACTGAGTGAAAGTTTTATTCCCTACATTTTTTTTTTTTTTTAAGTTTGATGGTTTTATGATAACTAACATGTCCAAACGTTTTATAGCTACAAATAAATATGATGTTTTTGTGTGCAATATCTATAGCTGGAAAATCGAGTTTGTTTTAGGTATGCTTCTGAATATAACACACTACGACATCATCCATCAAGACTTAATGAAACTCTTTCAAATTTGGATAGAATCTGGATGGTGATAATTCCTTGATTATAGCATGGGGTATTATTATGTTTGATGAGCTAGGGATTAAATTTTGTTGCAATAGCTTAAGATTGGGCTTTTTAGTTATTTATGAGCTTGGATTGAAGTCAGGAAAACTAACCAGGTCAAATTGGGTCGTTTTGAAGAACCACACATATACAGTTTCTCTCAAGGGCGTTGCTTATTTTTATGTTTATAAATCAAAACTTATAAGGTCCTTACGTATAAGCACTTTAGTAGAAGATGTTTGGAATTGCTTATTTTGTAAAAAAAAAGCTATAGGACTATTAAAGAACATTTTTTGAAACACCATCGGCTCTTGCGAAACCTTTAATGTTAGTAGTTTACACGGTGTGCTATGCAGTAGACTGTAAAAGTTGACCGTAAAAGTTGACCATGTTGTCAATTGAATGGGGGGAAAGGTTTTCTTTAGTTTACTTTTCATTATAATGCCGAAGCTTATTAACTGTTTTGGCACAGTTTTTAGTTTAAGCTTACTGTTTGCTTATTTCCAATCTGCCATGATAAGCAATATTGGTTGTCCGTCTCGGCAATGACCACACACGTGCTCAAATGTAGCAATTTTTATGAGATTGTTGTAGCAAAATATTAGATTAACTTTAGGCTGATGGTGATTTCTATGCGCTTTTTATATGTGGATTCAGCTTAATTTTCACATGATAATGAGTAATAGTCTTAGTGAATGTTGTTTTTTGTTGTGAAACGAGTGCTGTAATCGTGTTACAGTTAATGTGGTTCTCTTATTTTTTGAAATTTTGTATAGGATGCTGCCCAAGTTACCGTAAATGAGGACAAAACAACCGATGGTGCATGTTATTTGGAGCTTAAAGTTCCATCAAGATCAAGAAGAGACGGTTGGTGGGATTTTCATGACAGATACGGGTACCGTTATGACGATGGCATTGCTAGCCCTTAACTTCCATCAGAGGTAGTACATAATTAAGCTTCCTATTCTGTCTCAAAAAAGAAAATTAAATCTTAAAACACCTTTGATCGATTTTTTTTCCTTTTCCAACATTCGATTGTCGTGCTGATAATTCTGCAAAAAAAAATCCCTCGACTCCAGATGTCTCGGATACCATCAGCGTCATGTCTTCGGTTAATTCCTTTCTAACTTACCAATATGTTTATATGCACCAGTAACTTCTAAACAGTCCGGTGATCCTATTTGCCGAAAGACAATTCATCTGTCTGACATAATTATTCTATAATAACGCTTTACAGGATATCTCGATGATGATGCTTAAAAAAGTGTCGACGACACTACATCAAGACCCTATTCCGATGTCCTCTCTGGACTTTTGTTGACTCAACATTGATTGGCCCACAAGCACAACATCCGCTATACAGATTTACAGACTAATATAGGGGGTGATGGTATGGCTCTACAATTAGGGAAACGAAGCTGCTAAAAGCATTATTGGATGCTCATCGTAGCAATCTTTCACTAACTACCACATGCTGTTGTGCATGACCAATTCACCATTAAGATAGTAGTGATTGATTTTGGACTTTTCTCATGGTAAAGGTGCGTGTTTGTTTAGTAATCAGTTAAGAAGTTCTGTTAGGTTATTAGTAGAAATCGGTGAAACTATCAAGATTGGTTATTCAAGAAAAAAATTAATTCTTTTATCCATATTTAAACAAGTCGTCTCCTTTGCATCTTTGTCTAGAAGTCACGTTAGTACTTCTTATTCTCATTTTCCTTCGTTGTCTTCCTCTTCCACAAGGGGAGGTTGTAGTGGTGCCTTCGAGAGAACTTACTCTGAGATGGAGATGAACAATGATGA